>WIGN01000122.1:45557-106020 GCA_014235955.1 Colletotrichum sojae | reverse complement strand
TCAGATGTTCTTCAGGTAGTGGTTCTTGAACTTCTTGTTGGACCGTTCCGCCCCGCGCATGAGGAACTGGTCGCCGAGGACCTCGAACACGAACCGCCGCGGCTTCCCGTCCTGTGCCTCCTCCTCCTCCTCCGCATCGGGCGCCTTGACCGGTACCTCGACCCGGAACCACGTCCCCTCCTTGGGCACGATCTTGACCTCGTTCTTCAGCGTGATGATCTCGAAGGCGAACTTGCCGTCCTTGATGACGATGCCCTTGATGCCGACCCTGCTCGGGCAGGAGCTGCGCGACACCTCGACCTCGGCGCCGTGGAACTCGGCCGCGCTCAGCTTCGCGGCGGCTCCCGTGCCGCCGCCGTACAGCTCCGACCCCAGGATCTCCTCGATGTAGCCCAGCCAGAGCTGGCGGAGGGGCTCGAAGATGGCGTACTTCTGGCTCTTGCGGGGCACCTCGTACAGGCCGCGGCGGCGTCGCTCGCGGGCGGAGAGGGGCTTCGGCTTGAGCTTCTGCTTCCTTTTGAAGTCTTCGCGGGCCTTGCGGCGGTTCTCGCGCGCTTTGAGACGGGGGTCGCGCTCTGGCGGCGGGGGAGAGCTCGGTCGCAGGTAGACGGGTCGGTACTGGATCTTGTCGTTGAAGAGGCGGCTGGCGGAATCGGGAGAGTGCGCCCGGGCTAGGAGCTCTTGTGTGATTGATGGACTTGCGGTCGCCATATTGAATGGCTGCGTTTGGCCTGCAGGCGAGTCAACGGTATGGAAGGTTTGTTGGTCAATGATTGACTGACTGACGACTTCAAGTGTTGAAGATGGAAAATTAAATGTTAGTGCCTCCACGTCCTGATTTCCAAGGTGGGGCCGGATGCAAGGGTACTCGGCTGGGCAGTTACGTATCTTGGGCGCGCTGGCCAGTGACAGTTCGCTGTTCCAGGCTGTTGGCTGTCGGCTCAGTGGCAGCTGCAGCGGGCAAGGATGAACTGATTTGCCTTCACATGCCGAAAACGCCGCGCCCACAGGCCGTCGACTCGCTGGGGCTCGGCCTGCAGGCGGGCGCGGGCGCGGACGTTCTTCGCTGAACGGACCGCTGTAGAAGTGGCACTTGACCTCAACGGTCCACCCATCGTACCGCGGCATGACAATGCGACGCTGCCCATAGACACTCAAGCGAATCCTAACCTATTCCCAACACGACACAACGGCGCATCTTCCTCCCACACCACCCGGCAGCCCGTCAATCTCCAAAGTCAACTGCGGTTTTGTTTTGCGAAGATTCGCTCTCCCGGCTTCTTGTCTTCGGCGACACTCGGCAATGGCAAGGACCTTGATCGGACTGCGACGACGGAGCATCTAATACCCACGCATAACACGAATCCCTTGTTCGAATACCCCAATCTCGCTCGCCCACGATGGCCAAGAACGACGACTCCGCGCCGGATCTCCAGATCCTCGGCGACCAAATCACCCTACAGCCCAGCGGCTACATAAAACCGTCCCAGCAGCGCGATGACGAGAAGGAGGAAGCTCTCATGAAGCACATGGCCCGTTTCCGCTCCGAGCCCCTACAGTACGTCCGACATGCACCCATCCGCGCCGGGCATCGACCGGCCTTCAGCCCCCTTTCCTGTCGATCCAGGAAACCGACTGACTAGTTCCCGTGTGCCAGGTTCCTCCGCGAAGTATCCCTGTACGTCTCCGGCACCGGCTGGCGCGCCTACGACAATGCCATCGGCCAGCCCATCTTCTACTCGGGCTTCAGCGACAAGATGAAGGATGCCGTGCTGTCAGCCCCGCTGCTGCAGGCGCGCATCGCCGACCTCGCCGAGAAGCGTGTAAACGTTGAGGAGAAGGAGGGTCTGCTGAACAAGGAGGACAAGGACTTCCAGTTGAAGCGCGCCCGCAGACGAGCCGTTATCGAGTCTGGGATCCAAGAGGTGGCTGAGAAGATGACCGACGACATGATTTGCAAGTTCGAGAGCAAGACGTTCATCCGCAGCGCATACTACCTTTGCACGCAGTTGACGCTGCGGGCATATCACCAAGGCATTCACGTATCGAGCGAGGAGGTGCTGAGGTTACGGAAGGTTGCCGAGGAGGCCGAGAAGAAGAAGCAGAGCATCATCTTCCTGCCGTGCCACCGCTCGCATGTCGACTACGTCTCTCTACAACTCATCTGCTACCGCCTGGGACTCGGCCTGCCGGTTGTCGTGGCTGGAGACAACCTCAACTTCCCTCTGGTGGGAAGCTTCCTTCAGCATGCCGGCGCCATGTGGATTCGGAGATCCTTCGGCGATGACATCCTCTACACGACGCTTGTGCAGACGTATATCGACACCCTGCTGCAAGGAGGTTACAACTTTGAATGCTTCATCGAGGGCGGCCGGTCAAGGACGGGCAAGCTGCTGCCGCCCAAGTTCGGAATCCTCAACTTCGTTCTCGACAGTATCTTGTCGGGCCGAGTAGAGGACGCCATCATCTGCCCGGTCAGCACGCAGTACGATAAGGTCATCGAGACGGAAGGCTACGTGACGGAACTGCTGGGCGTACCGAAGAAGAAGGAAAACCTGGCAGACTTCCTCACAGGCGGCTCGTCTGTCCTGTCGCTGAGGCTCGGGAGGGTAGATGTTCGGTTCCACGAACCTTGGAGCTTGCGAGGGTTCATCAACGAGCAGATCACCAAGCTGGCTAGGCTACCGACGAGCCTAAACTTGGACACCAGGAACCCCGAGAACACGGCTGTCCGTCAGAAGCTCCTGCGAATTCTGGGCTACAAGGTCTTGTCGGACATCAACGATGTTTCAGTCGTTATGCCCACCGCCCTGATCGGCACCGTTCTGCTCACCCTGAGAGGTAGAGGTGTTGGCAAGACGGAGCTGGAGCGCCGCGTGGTTTGGCTCACCAACCGCGTCCGGGCAAAGGGCGGCCGTGTCGCCCACTCTGGCAACGCGCCCCTCTCCGACATAATCGAGCGTGGTCTCGAAGTCCTCGGCAAGGACCTGGTCGGCGTCGTGACAGACCTGCCGGAGCCCACTTACTATGCCGTGGACAGGTTCCAGCTCTCTTTCTACCGCAACATGACCATCCACCTGTTCATCTCGGAAGCGATCGTCAGTGCAGCCATGTACATGAAGGTGAAGCAGGGAGGCGGTCCGACTATGCAAGACATTTCTTTCCAGGAATTGCAAAGGCAGATCCAGTTCCTGTCGTCCCTGTTCCGTGGCGAGTTCATCTTCCCCAGCGACGGCCTCGCAGCCAACTTGGAAAAGACGCTGCGCGATCTGGAGGCGGACAAAGTGCTGAAGCTGCACAGAGATGACCAGGGCAAGGTGGAAGTCGTCGGTCTCTCGGATCATGAGAGAATGGTTGGACGGGAGAACTACGACTTTTACTGCTTCCTGATCTGGCCATTCATCGAGGCTAGTTGGCTCGCGGCCGTTTCGTTGATGGGCTTGACGCCACCTCTGGGCCAGAAGGACGACATCTGGATCGAGGTTGCAAAGGCCCAGAGCAGTGCGCAGCTGGTGAGTACATGTAGATTTACCACGAAGAGGCTTGGCTAACACGTGTGCAGCTCGGCAAGACTCTCTACCACCAGGGCGACCTGAGCTACTTCGAGGCAGTGAACAAAGAGACGCTCAAGAACGCCTACCAGCGATTCGAAGAAGAAGGCATCCTCCAGGTCGTCAAGTCCAAGGACCCCAAGGTCCCGCCCCGCCTACGCCTCGACCCGGAGTGGTGCCCCTCCCGCAACCCCGAGACGGGTGCGCTCAACGCGTCCGGCCGCCTCTGGGACTTCACCGAGAAGATCGCCTCCAGCCGGCGCGAGGGCAAGAACCGTCGCGACGGCGCCACCGTCAGCACCCGCGTGCTCCGCCTCACGGACCTCCTCGGCAACAGGCTGTTCGAGGACGCCAAGAAGGTGGACAAGAAGGGCGCCTCGCCGACCCTCAGCGTCGAGGACGCGCGGCAGCTCAAGAAGAGCGTCAAGGAGCAGAGGAGGCGCAGGTCGCTCGAGAACCGCGCGCACTTGTAAATGTTTTTTGTATTACTTTGTAAACGTGTAAAGCGGGCATGATATGATTATGATGCGGTCTTTCTTCTGCAGAAGATTCAAAATTGGCATTTTCAAAAGGAGGTCCTTTGCGATCTATAGAAATATGCAAGGGTAGTTGTGGTAAATATGAAATTCAGAGCACAGGATATCCAACACCTTTTGTTCCGTTCCACTGTCCCCTCCTTCTCTACTGGGTATTAGGCTTGAGAATGATGTTGTCGATGAGTCGCACCGAAGGGCCGCCGCTGTGGCCCAGGTCCTCGCCCGGTTGGGGCTCCTCCACGGGCAGCATCTTCACCGCGCCGCTGAGAATTCCTCCCTTGCCTGGCACGACCGCGTCGATCTCCTGCATCGAGTCCGGGTCCGCGAGCGAGATGTAGTCCACCTCGAACTTAACCCTGTCCTTGGGCGCCAGCTTCAACTGCTCCGCGAGCACGTCGGCGGCAACCCGGTTCGCCGCGCCGAGGATGCTCTCCCTATCCAGCGCGCCCTGCTTATACTTCTCCTCGGCGGCCCTCACCGCGCGGCTCAGCACCGTCGCGACGGGCCGCCGCCGCGTGCCGAGGTACACGTTCCGCGAGCTCAGCGCCAGCCCGTCGGCCTCGCGCATTGTGTCGCCGACGACCACGTCCACGGGCAGCATGAAGTCCTCCACCATGCGCCTTATGACGACGGTCTGCTGTACGTCCTTCTGGCCGAAGTACACCCGCTCGGGCTGCACGACGTTGAAGAGCTTCATGCACACCGTCGCGACCCCGCGGAAGAAGGTCGGCCGGCTCGCGCCCTCGAGGACCTCGCCGACGGGGGTGATCGTGACGAAGCTGCCCTTGCTGGAGACCTCCTGTCCGGGAAAGCCGGAGGGGTACATCTCTTTCGTGTTCGGTGCGAAGACGGCGGACACGCGGCCCAGGTTGGCGCCGTCGTCGGCGAGCTCGCGGTCGAGGTCGCGCAGGACGGAGACGTCGCGGGCCCAGGTGGCCGGGTACGAGTCCAGGTCCTCGGAGATGCCGAACTGCGCCGGGTTGACGTATATCGACACCACGACGTGGTGGTTCTCGCGGGCGGCGGCGCGGATCAGGGAGAGGTGCCCCTCGTGCAGGGCGCCCATCGTCGGCACTAAGCCCACGGAGCGGTAGTTTACCATGTGCGGGCGGCGCCAGGTCCGGAGGGCGTCGACTGTGCGGAAGACACGGATCGGGCTTGAGGGGACTGTCTCGGCGGCGGAGGAGGAGGAGGAGGAGGAGCAGGCTGTTCGGAGCTGGGTGCGGAGGGCGGCCGAAGGAGTGGTGCTGCCCGCGGCGCGGAGGGCGGCGCGGGCGAGCATTGCTGCGGGGAGGAATTGATGGAATTAAGTGGTTTGGAGGAGGATACCTGATGAACGACGAGGTTTAGGGAGGAAAGAAGGGAATCGGGGCCATTGTGGAGGCGCAATGGCTTATCCGGCGATGCTGTGATGGTTTCTGCGGCGGATTTTTGGGGACGGAATGGCGGCGGTGGATATTCGAGGGTCCTGTGCTCGGGGTTATCGGTGAGCTCGGTGAGATGAGAGCTCCTGTGGGGCTCTGCACGTGACACAGAAACTTCTGACACGTGAAGAGCATCATGTCCTTATCTAATCTTTGATCACATGACCATATCCCTTACCGAGATTCACCGAAGCAAAGTCTGATGCAGGTCAGGTGAGCTCGGTGAAGACTTCCCTGGTGTTATCCACTGAATAACCTCTGCAAACTTCCCGCTGTCACGACCCCCCTCCTGGGCCTTCATGCCGACATTGTCTTCATCCTCCAGCCGCAACCGATTTCTTGTTTTTCCTGTTTTTTTGTGTTACGATTCATCAAGTATTTCACACGTTGTGCTACGCGGAATCCAGCCAGACCAGTCCCTCGTACGACATGGCACCAGAGAATCCTCGTGTAACACGACGTATGCGAGATTGCCGTACACTCCATCCCACGATTTGCTGGCTTTGGACCACGATCTCATGTCCGATAAATCATCTTCCTCCCACCGGGCTGACCACCAAGCTCCAGCTTTTCCTTCTGCGATGATCTGCAAAAAAGCTCGCCTCGGCTCCTTCTCTTTTTCGACATGGAACCGATTTGTCAATCTCCTCGTTTCACGCCTGGAGACACTTTCTTGGCGTACCGCCCTGAGGTGTACCAGAAAGAATCGTGGTTGCTTCTCGCACTCTCCCTCCACCACGCCCTATTTGCTCGACGACCGATGAGCTGGCCGCCCCTCCTCCTCGTCCTCCTCCTCCCAGGCGAGGTGTGTCCCGGTATTTCAGACGAAAGACGCAGGAGATCGAGGCTCGGGTGTCTGCAGGTGGCTGCATCGGGGGATGACAGCCAATCTCCCGGCCGATAACCTGTGCTACCGCGAGGGACGGACCACCAGTCAAGACTCACATTCGCACACACGAATACACAGACAGCACCCAGTGCCCGCCAAGTCATGACTTTGTACGAGAACGAGTCCCACAGGACGAGGTCTCGATGCCGCACTTGCCGCCAAGCTGCTCGATCAGCCTGGGCGTCGGTTGCAGATGACCGCTCTGCCTCTGACAACCACCTGGGCCCTGGATATCTGAAGATCCAAGGGGGACTTGGCGGTCGTTCCGACGAGCAAGATGCGTCGCACCTCGCGTGAAGAATGCTGATAGAACATACACTGGTGTAGAAGACAACTCCCCCGCCGGAGCCGACATACACTGCGAACCCCTTCTTCCCAGGCACCCAGGCTATCCTGACGTCGGGACCCCCAGAAATACTACCCGCCAGCGAGGCAAAAACTTCCCGAGAAGCTTATCCTTTCCGCTTAAAAATGTCGACCTCACCCTTGTGACCGAGAGACCCTTGTGTGCTGTGGGGGAATGCGGAACAAGGCATGACGACGGCCATGTATCGCAACTGCGTCCTGTTCTAGCTGGGCTTTTGCCACGATGTACGGCGTGCGGTGGGACGAAATTGCTGCCGTCACTGCTGCCACCGCTGATGCTGCTGGTGCTGCTGGAAGCCGTCACCCTCGACCTCGCGAGAGACGAGACACAACCTTGCGCAGCCCTGGCTCGTAGGTCGAGAGGGCCGCTTCAAGGTTTGCCGCCATTGGCTACCCGCGCTCGCTTCCAGGCTGTCGTCGACGCGAGCTATCATCGGACGACGCTTGCTTTTGCTGCGCTACGACACAGGTCGTGCGACTACTTGGCGAAAGCCTGAATGCCCCACGTTTCCCGTCTTCCTCTTCTGCTGATGTCTGAACCAGTCACGAGCCGGCTGGCCAGTCAACTCGGGTGCAGAACAGATTCGTGCTGTAGTATGGACATCGAAGCTCTGTTTCAACTCTGGTTCGTCTGGTGCGGGTTTCGCACCAACTAAGCGGCGCTTGGCAATCCAGTAACATCTTTTTCTTGGCATTCGAATGCAGCCTCTCTTATGTGCTGGAGTTGTGGAAAGCCTTCTCGGCAACATGAGCAGCCGGACGAAGGGCCGGGACCTTGCCCATACCTCGCCCATATAGCGGCGGACTCTAATAGCGACAAGGAGGCAAGTGGAGAGGCGGCTGTGCACACGACCACCTCCGATCCTATAGTTGGCGAGTGCGGCCAACTAATTCCATGGGTCCTCGCCGCGAGAGCTTCTCGGGGAGGGCAACGAGGCCCGGCGGAGGTAACACAGCGTTTATCCTAGGAAGCACACCGCGGAGAGCGCGGGCAGCCTGACTAAACGAAACTTGGGCAAAAGCTTCCCCAGGGCGCAAACCTTGCCGCTCAAGCCTATGTCCGCAAAGGCTGAGACCGATATGGCAGCGGTGGGCGACCTGACAGCGAGCCGGCGACGTGGCCCATGGACGTTAAATCCTCGTGTTATTACTTGGTGTCGGGGGGAGTCGAGACGTCTCCCCTCGGCTCAGTTCACCCGCCGTGACGATCTTGCCTCATCGGCCGACACACACCTCTTCGCTCAGGCTTGCTAATTTTGGGCGTGACCCTGCCGTCATCATGGCTATACTTGACAACACATAGAGTCAATTCGTCGGATTCGTCGGCTCGCGTTGCGAGATGCAGGAACCTGAAAAGAAATTCTCCCCACTGCCGGTGTTGGATCCTCTCCGCCGGCAGGAAAGACGGCGTGAACCCGGGGTGTGACGATCAAACCGTGCCGAGCGGGCTGGCTGGAGCAAAACATTTTGCGGCCGGGGGGTTTCGCTAACATGAGATAATCGGGAATCTGGCACGATGGTGGAGGTCCTCCGTTGCGTTGTGGGCAACGCGGTCCCAAAAGAAACACTAGGCGCGCACACAGTATCAAGAGATGCAGGATGAGAGTCCCCATGCAAGATCCACGCGGAAACAATACACGCAACAGGAGCCGGGCTGGTGAAGAATGATGCGCGAATGCGCTCGCTCGAGAAGCTTGGGAGCATCACCAAGCGACTGCAACTGCAACTCGTCCCGTAACAAGGCCCTTGGCAATTAACTTTGGCATTGCGCGGCCTGAAATGTGATGGATCGTGGACGAAGCCATCTTGTGGAGAAATAGGGGAGGACACGGCAACAAATGCCAGACTGCCGCTCGACGGGAGGGGTGGCCGGCTGATTATCAGGAGAAACCCACAGCGATTCCCGCTCTGCTCATACGGATGGACGGCGGACGCGAGGACGCAGCGCAAGCCAAGCCTCGAGGCCTCTGTATTTGCGACTGCGATAGGCGCAAAGGCGGTGGCCCGGCGATGACGCGACCCATCGCAGTACGCCATAAAACGCACTGACGATAGGCCCTTACGCCAGAATATGAAATCCGGGCGGGAATCTGGGCTCGGCATTCTGGGGAGCAAGAGAAGCCGAAGCAAGTCTCTGACAAGAGACAAGAGACACACGGACGGGGGTGACTGGCAGCATCCCTGAGCGGAAGATCAGTTGCCCGTTTTCGTGTCCTCGGGCTTCGGGCCGCTTTGCTCATTGCCATTCGATGAATCAAGATTGCCATCCCGAGGACTACGACCAGGAGGCTCAACAACGAGATGGTGCTAAAAGCAACGTCTTGGGCGAGGAATAAGCCAGAAAGTAGGTTGTGACGCAGTGGCCTACCTAGTGTAGGGCGAAACTGGGGGTGATGTCAGAGCCCCGACTCGCCAGCTTGTCAACCTTTCTTTGTTGTTCATCAGCCATCTCTCGGACTCGGGCTGGAACAATGGGTGGTGGGTTGGTGGTGTGTGGCACTCACCAGTGGTCCTTCGAGCGCAGTTCTAGCGGCACCTGGAACCCCGGAAAGGCGGATCTGCAACACGTCCCGCGCAAGGTACGGGCATGTGGGAGCGGGATGCATGAGGGAGAGACGCCCGACGGTTGATTGGTGAAGGGTCGTGAGGGTTGTGGCTGTGTATGGTGTGTGTGTGGTCCGACGGACGGGGTCTCGGACATGGATCGCAGAGTGATCCGTCTTCTCGACTATTCTTCACGTTGCTGATGAGTGATGACCTTCAGCTGTGGGCGATGGCTGTCCATATCGACACAGCGTCAGGTCTCGAAGATGTTGGAGCTGGTTTTGCCAGATTGGAGAAGCTCTGTCTCTGACTAGTCCAGCTACTCCTCTGGAATCAAGAGCTCTTCGGAGTAAGAGCCCGAGAAGGTCCTCAGCCGGATATCGGCGCCGAGCGCGCGGCTCCTCGGAGCTCTCTTGTCACGGTTATTGGACCCGTTACCATCGACCCATCGCCACTCGTCGAGCTGCTTGTGTTTCTCCAAACACGGCCAAAACGGCAGAAGCAACGGAACCACAGGACGGCAGCGACTCTCCAAAACATTCCCAATTCTCGTCCGGTTTCCCATATGCTCGCCTGGTATTATCTGTTCCAATATGATGCACAGGTACATGCGACATTTCAGCCACAGACAGCTTCGGCTGGGAGGCCTGTCACGCATCGGCAAACACTTCTTCCATCTTAAAAAGTGGAATCCAGGGGACCGCTCCGGTTTGAGAAGATGCCACCAGAATGTGCTAACCAAGAGGGACCTGGTCGTCGGCGGCATGATGCGTACACGCCCATGTGTGCGTTTACGACTCGCTCTGCGCTGCTGTATCCCTATCTCCCCCTTTTCCCACCAAAAGAGTCACAGCTACACGACTCCCACGCACCCCCGGTCTATCCCCCAAAACCTCCTCCAATTGACTGGAACTTTTGGCTCTTCCAGCGGCGCTCTGCCTGTCTTCTCGCCGGCGGCCAGCTTCTCCACAAGTACTGGGCCCCCTACGCCCTACACCACACAGCACACTCCGACATTGGGGTTGAGTCTCCGAGAGAGAGGAGAGTGACAACAGAGCGAGGAGGTTCTCAGTCAAGGGGACAGCCACGCTCACACACCCCTACCCCCAAAAGACCCGAGCTCGCTCGACCTGATCAGAGCTGCCTGCAATTACGCCTAGAGTTCTGGACTCACTTAATTCTGACGTCCATCACTTTGTAACCGAGAATTAACACTGTTCAGTCGCGTTTGCCAGTGCTTAACTCGCATTTCCGTTTCTTGTTTCTAGCGAACGGTAGAGGCATTACCACAAGAGAGGCCTCTCACGACTCACGACGCCGAGCATCGCGGAGACTTCAACGCGCGGCCAAGAGAGACAACAATCGCTCATCCCAGGCCCTTCGTATCTTCAGCTGCGTTCTTCGTCTGCACCTGCGACGAGCCTACCGCTGTTCTGTTCGGCCTCCTCGCACTTCATCCAAGACCTGTCTTGGCTAACACATCTCTGAGAAGATACGGTACCATCCCACATCCCATCCACGTCCATATCCCAGAACGGCAGACCCCTGGCACCTCGCAAGTTGGGGAAAGGGATTTTGGTCCGGCTCCATAATAACATACGCCAACCGCCTGTTTCCCACGCTGCCGTTGCTCTTCGTCTCGCCCTTCCGTTCTTCTCTTCGCCTAATAATCAACAACTTCCATCGCATACGTTTCCGAGGTTGGAACTGTCAGAGCACCTCCCCATCACCATCTTTTCTCATTCTCTTTGCCCCCATCTCATCTCATCTGTACTTTGCTACTGGTATTCTACGTACTCAATACCGAGCAACATACGCAACCACACAACCACACCCCGAGAGGCCGAACGAGAAACTCTCAGTTGCACCTACCCACGCGTCCCAGACAGGCCACTACCCTCGCCCGGGATTCCTGCATATGTGCCAGAGTGTGGACGACCTTAGCGGTAACGAGAACGGACCAAGTAGGCCTGTCTCACTCACACCCACCAGCAACAGCAACACACCTACACACACATAGACACACACCACTCACCCACACCCCAACGGCCAAGGCCTGGAAGAGAGGGACCCAGGACCACTCTTCACACTTCGCCATCTTGCGCTAGTCAAGTCAATCTGTCTGTCTTGCCTACGGTACACTACACTACACTACACTACCGCGTTTCCCATTACCCATCGACCGTCGGGAGCGCGAGCTTGTGACTTTTTTTTTTCCTTTTCGCAATCGGCGACTCGACATTTCACTCATCACACACCCGATCTTCTCCGCTTTCCTCTCACCGATCTCCGACCACTCACTCTCATCAACCAGCTCTTACCGCCGTACTGATCGTGTTCGCTGTCGCATAACTCGACATCGACCACTCGACACACATACCCGACGTATTTTTCAGGCAGTCGCATTCACGGGGCCTGTGGTTTCGTTGTCGGCTCTCACCAGCGTTCTTGTCTGTCTCTCCGCTCACAGGAAGCTTTCCCCGCGCAATCGCCCCTCAACTCTCTTCTCACTCTCATCGTGAGATAGAGCGCTGACGACGACACAACGACGACATCGACGACGACGACATCGACGACGACGACGACGACCAGTCCGCTGCACGCGCCCACTCCCCCCCCGTTTTCTCACACGGTTCATGCCCAAGACGCTCACAGACACCGGTTCAATCGCCCAGCACGGGTGACCCAAGCCACCCGTTGAATCACCGTCTCTAATCGCCAGAGACGGTCCTTCTGGTAGCCCTGGAGGCATACGACGCCTCTTCGGGCGTGTTCGTGCCAGGCTTTGGCCTTGGTTCGGCGGTGCACTCCTACGAGCAACCCGCTCTCGACTTCGTCAACGATCCCTATCTCGACGACGACGACGACCAGGTCTCCTCGCTCTCCTTCGGCTTCTCGTCCGACTTCACCAACACAGACTTTGGCTTTGGAAACGACGACGCAGCCGCCTCGGCATCCAACGCTACCACCACCTCCTCTTATCTCAGGCACCAGTATCCTCTCCACCAGCACCAACATCACCCCCAACCCTACGACGCAGCCATGAATTTGCCCAGCTCCCACATCCCGCCCCGCCGCAGCGCGAGCATCCATTCCCTCACGCCCTCGCGCGACCTCCTTGTCGCCGCCAAGTCCCCAGAGAAATCGGCCGCTGCCGCTGCCGCAACCGCCACCAAGTCGAAACGAGTCCGGACGGGTTGTCTAACGTGTAGAGAACGACATTTAAAATGCGACGAAGGCTTACCAGATTGTCTAAATTGTCGAAAAAGTAATCGAGAATGCAAACGAGGAGTACGGCTAAATTTCATAGACGTTCAAGTCAAAAAGCCGCCGTTCATGCCGCCGACGGTTGAGTGGTCGGGTAAGTTCGGAGCACCGGGACTCTCACTCCCTCTCCTCTTCATCCCATAGCCGGGCCCAGCCCAGGCGGCCAAGACCGGTTCGGTGATGCTGACAGGTTCCGATTCGCAGTGCAATTCCAGGATGAGTCGAGGCAGATCGCTTCTGAGTACGTCGGAGGCCTCGGCCGGTACGCTCACCTCGACAGGCAGGCCACCGCCGCTCCCCGCCGCGAGAGGAGCCATCTGGAGCCGACGCTCCGGCACCAAGGGCACCTACTCCCGCAGGCCAGAGCGTCAAGCGGTCCGGAGCACTCCGTCTCACCGAGGACGCACCTTGAGCACCTCCCTCCGCCCCCGGCACCGCCACCGGCATCAGCGTACAGCTACCCGCATCATCACTATGCGCACCACCAGCATGCGCACCACCACTCCCGGCCTGAGTCCCGCGTCCCCGAGTATCCTCGACGAGAGAGCGAGACGGCCTATCTGACGCCCCAGAACTCGGCGCATCCAGGTCCCCATTCGTACGGCCAATACGACCCTTTCGCAGCACTCCGTGATGTTCCGAGCCGGCACCACACCCACCGGGACAGCGACGCCTCGAGCGCGGCCTCCATCGTTCCGCAGCCGACCGCCCCTCCACCGAGCTACCGCAGCAGCGCCGCAGCGAACCCCCTTGCACCAGATGGCATGATGACGCCTCCGCCAAGCGAGAAGGCCACCGCCGGCGAGCGGGAGTACCTCAACTCGCCCGAGGAGATCCTGTACATGCAGGTATTCGTTGACGAAGTTGGCGTATGGATGGATTCCCTCGACAAGGAGAAGCACTTCTCTCGCCTGATTCCCTACCACGCTCTCAAGTCCCCCATGCTGCTCAACGCCTTCCTCGCCTGCGGCGTCAAGCATCTGACGCTCGTCAACCCGGCCTACCAGGACGACAAGGCGCTCTTCTACTACGACACGGCCACCACCCAGCTCCTGCGCAGCCTGCAGAACCCGGATCGCAACACGAGCGAGTGCGCCACCACCGCTGTCGTACTAAACGTCTACGAGATAATGTCTGAGAAGCCCGCCCAGCGCATGAACCACATCGCCGGGGCCCGCGCCCTCATCCGCGAGTGCCACTGGGACGCCAAGTCTACCGGCATCGGCGCTGCCTGCTTCTGGCTCAACATCGGCATGGAGGTGTTGTCGTGTCTGGCCTTCAACTGGCAGACGTCCTGGGATCCAGAGTCCTGGGGCCTTGACATGGACTTCACCGCCGACAACGCAAACTCCAGCCACGGTTTCGGCCAGGAGGAGTTGTGGGTGCACCGCATCCTGTACATCGTGGCTAAGATCGCCAACTTCCGCGCCACCATCCCCCGGTTCCAGGAGCCGAGTCCGCACGACGAGCAGATCCGGTTGGGCAACCGTCTCTCGCAGTGGCAGGACCTCAAGAGGTTGTGTGACAAGTGGAACAACGCTTGCCCGAGGACGATGCATCCTTTTGGATACCTCTACCCATCACAGACAAACTCCAAGTCTGCCTTCCCCAACGTCTGGTACGTCAACCCCTCCCCCCTGATATCCCCTTTTGTAGATTTGCTAACAACCTTCTCAGGCTGATCAAGCGCGCCGCCATCATCGGCCGCCTGTTCTACCACACGGCCCAGTGCCTCCTCGCGCAGACCAACCCCATGGAGCCCGGCAAGGCGTCCGAGGAGATGCGCGCCCTGCAGCTGCACCACGCCCACCAGGTCTGCGGCATCGTCGCGCACACCAAGGACCGCGGCGTCGCCTCCGTCGCCATTCGCTCGCTGGCCATCGCCTCGGCCGTGCTCACGGACCCGCGCGAGCAGGAGGAGGTCCTCCAGATCCTCGACAAGATCCACGCCGAGAGCGGCTGGCGCCTCGGCAAGATCCACGCGGAGCTCAAGAAGACCTGGGGCTGGCGCAGCCCGGGCCCCAGCGCCGCGAACATCGTGCCCGGCGGCGCCGGCGGCGACTCGCGGAGCAACTCGACGTCGAGCAAGTTCTTCGCGTCCCCCGGACCGCCGGGCAACCCGCCCGCCATGGCGACGGCGACGTCGGCGGCGTCGCAGCCGCCCGGCACCAGCGGCTCTGGCTCGGCGCCCATGAAGGCGCTCGTCAATCCGCTGACCTTTGCCGACTTTTCACTGCCGAATCACCCGTACCAGAATTGGTACGAGCCGCCGAACCGGTCCAACTCGTACAGCTCGCAGAACGTCCTATGACGATATGTGTAGCTGCGGTGCGCGCTCTTCTTTCTGCTATATATACACTACATCAAAAGCACCATCTGCACCCTTCGGTGTACTCTCATCAGAACGAGAGGCTTCAGGGGATAAGCAGACTATATTTCGATAATACATTCAACATCTATGGGAAAGGCAGGCAGGCGTTCTTGTCTGTCAACCGCACACAACACAAGAGAACAGCAGATGGGCATTTGGACACTGGTTGCCGGGTTTATGATAACGAACCAACTCTTATTTTCTGCCTACGCTGGCTCATTTTATTTCCCTTTCTTCTCTCTTCTCTTCGCTGGCCTTCTTTTGTCATACGGGATTTTCGTACAGGGGGTGGGAAACTACAGGTCAGCCGACAGCCGCATCGCGCTAGGTCATTGGACACTTGGGAAAGGCGAGGAGATCATTCTCCCACTTGTTGGATGAGGTTCTTATTTTTTTTTCCCTCGATAGTTGGAAGGACAGTGAGATTCTGAGGCGTTCCGGCAATCTTTTTTTGTGGATTGAAGAAGTGGAAGAGGAAGGACGGTGGATGAAAAGAGAGGGGGGTTTGAGAAAGTTCCAAAAAGTGCTCTACGCAGGGCATCCGATACCATGAAATTTTATTCTGTTGCGCTTCCGTGTCTTGAGGTCAATACTATCGCGTTCCGAGGGTTTTATGTGTGCTGTTGGTGGCCAATGGGGCCAGCTGTGTTGTGTACGATGCTGTGTGTGGGAGAAAGTCTAGGCGGTTTCGGAATGCCCAGTAGACTGATGGCCTCGAGGGGGCTTGATGCAACATAGCCTTGGCTTTGGTTTGGGACTGCCTAAGAAAAGAAAGAGAGAGGGAGAGAGAAAGAGAATGGTGGTTTAGGGGGGTAAGCTTGCGCGGGTCTCAAGAGGGAGCAAAAAAGGTGGGTGTTGTCTCTGTGCATATCTTGGTATCATTTGAGTGTATTGTTGTGCCTTTTTTATGCTGCTTTCTATGGGACGGTGGAAGGTCTATCCGCAATGCCTGATGCCCAATGCCAACGTAACTTTCTGGTTGTCTTTTTCCTGAAAGGGAAGAGACCCAAGAAAGAAGCCAGCGGCCAAGTCTATGTGCAAAATCCTCCGCATTTTGCCTTCCTCTCCCTTCATCTAAAGTGAAAGTCTCTTCTGTCCTCATTACCATGTCGTGATCCATGATCCATGATCCGTGATGTCCCAATCTATCGCCAAATTTTTCTCTTTTGGTGCGCGCATCAATAAAGTGATGAAGAGCTTGCTTATGGTTTGTAAAACAAGAAAAAAGAAAAAAAAAAAAAAGATAGTGACTTAGGCAGAGCTGTTGACCTTATCAGCGACAACATCGCCGACGTTCTCCTTCATGAAGGGCTCCTCGTCGACCTCGACAGGGGGGATGGCCATGCCGAACTTCTCGTAGGGGAAGTTCTCGAGGGTGGGCAGGTACTCGGCCCAGCCGTCGTCGACCTCGCCGACGAGGTGCATGTCGACCTGTCCGGCCTCGCCAGTGCGTCCGGCCAGGACCTCCTTCTCGCGGCCGGCGTACTCGTTGAGGAGCATCTTGTGGGGGCACCAGATGACGCGCATGCCGGCGCGGCGGCCGGCCTCGACGCCCGGGACGGAGTCCTCGAAGACGAGGCACTCCTCGGGCTTGATGGGGGACTCGCCGGCGGGGAGGGAGTCGTTGATGGTCTTGAGGGCGAGGAGGAAGATGTCCGGGTTGGGCTTGCCGCGGCCGGGGGCGATGCGCTTGTCGTCGCCGAGGACGCGGCGGTCCGAGGGGAAGACGGAGAAGAGCTCGGTCAGGTGGTCCGACTTGAGCTGGAAGTTGGCGAGGTGGGAGGAGGTGGCGAGGGCG
Source organism: Colletotrichum sojae (assembly GCA_014235955.1). Classification (NCBI taxonomy): domain Eukaryota; kingdom Fungi; phylum Ascomycota; class Sordariomycetes; order Glomerellales; family Glomerellaceae; genus Colletotrichum; species Colletotrichum sojae. The sequence continues at coordinate 89,274 of WIGN01000122.1, read as the reverse complement.
ATGTGGACGCGGCTGTTCTTCTTGTCATCGGTGCCGGCGGGCTTGAGGTCCCAGTAGCGGGTGCGGCCGAGGTTCGCGAGGAGGGCAGGAATGCCGGGGAGGGGCTTGGTGGTGGGGAAGATCTGGCGCTGGAGGGCGGAGAGCTGTTTCTGGTACTCGTCGTGGGGGATGGGGAGCTGCGCCCACTCGTGGAAGAGGCGGGTTGCGTCGGGGCCGGGGCGGCCCTGGAGCTTGGCCTTGATGGACCAGGGGAGGAGGGGGCGGCCGTTCTGCTCGAGGATGATGTTGATGCATGCCGTGTAGAGGTCTTCGGTGTCGAGGAGGAGGCCGTCCATGTCGAAGAGGCACGCCCGGACGGGCGGGAAGCTGTGGAGGTGGTGGTTAGTCATTATCGTAACCGCGGGGAGGATGGAGGGTCAGGTAACTGCCAAAGGGACTTACTCGGTACGAGGAGCCATTGTGATGGGTAAGAGTTGGCGGAAAGATGAAGGTGACCTCGGAGGAAGAGCAAGAAGTTGACGGCGGTGGTGTTGCGGAAGATCGTCGAGTCTGAGCAAGTGCCGAGGAAGTAGTGGGAGTGGTGAGGAAGAAGGAGAGAAGGGGAGACTCGTTCTTGGAGGTGTTGCGGGAAAGATTGACTGGGTGGTCAATTGGGTGGAGTTTTATAGCGGAAGAGAAGGAGGACTGATTAGAAGAGTCAGACAGTGAATTGAGGAAGGAGACAAAGCCACGAGGGAGGCAGGCGCGGTCGGAGTCCACTGTTGCGGCAGGAGCAACGGTAGCGGTAGCGGGGTGAAAACGGAGTCGGAAGGCACCGATAATAGAGGGGTCGAGGGGTGCCTTCCTTCCTCGAGATCTCCCGAGCCAAGGTGAGAAAAAAAACAAAAAAAAAAGAGTTGGTTCGGGGAGGGAAGGTGGGGCACAGGGGAGAGGGAGTGACATTGTACAACATTAGCTAAGCTGATTTACTGAGACTGCGAACCTCGTCTTTTGAGCGATTGCCATGCCGAATGAATTGGCCAATGTAGGGTGTTCTTCTACCATCAGCCTGCATTGTTTTTGGATCCAAATTCAGCTCACTCTTTGATAAATTTCATAATCAGAAACAATATTCAGAGTGTTTGGTCCCTTGGAAGATGGGTCCCCGGATCTGACTGCACCTGGAGTGGATACAGGCACCCCAACGCCGCTGACCTGAAGTTCCAGACGCCCAGAGCCGCTGGACCTCAGCGAGCTAGCGGCCTTCCTCAGGTGCCTGGAAACATGTGAACAGCCTCAACGTCCGTCCCACCACAGCGTCTCCAACGTCCCCGTTCCACGTGGGTACGCGAGACTGTGACGACATTTCCATCGCCTTCTACTCCCTTTGTCTGGGCGCCTCGACCCGGTCTTGGATTTACCCCTCGCAGACGACGTCCAGAGCATTTCAAGCGCCAGTCGTCGTTGAAAACAGCAGCCTCGCACGACATGTCGCCGAAGGAGGCCGAGGCCGAAGCTCGGAAGGGCAAGGCGGTCGAGAAGGAGGAGGACGAGGTCCCGGTAGAGAGATTCTCACCCGAGGAAGAGGCGGTAAGCTGCCCGTTCGCTCGAAGCTAAGCACGAAGACATGGCCAGCTCAGTTCATTGGCCATCTCATCGGGAGTGAGACGATGATGAGCCCTGCGCCCATCTCACATCCATTATTGCAAAACGCAGTGAGATGAGACATCAGGCTGACCACCCCAGACCCTCCTGGCCGAGTCCAACGCCAGCAAGACGGAAGCAAACGCCCTCTTCGCCTCCTCCAGATACGAGGACGCCATCAACAAGTACGACGAGGCCGTCGCCGCCTGCCCCAACTACCTCGATTACGAGCTCGCCGTCCTGCGCTCCAACATCTCCGCCTGCCACCTCAAGCTCTCCCAGTGGAAGGACGCCGTCTCCAGCGCCACCTCCGCCCTCAACGGCCTCGACAAGGTCGACAAGGAGGCCGCCCTCGAGCAGGAGCGCCGCGAGAAGGAGAGGGCCGATGAGGAGGGCGACGTCGAGGAGGAGATCGTCAGCTCCGGCGCCAGCAAGGCCGCGCCCGCGCCGGCGGCCGACGGGGACGAGGAGGAGGTCGCGCGCAGGAAGCGCCGCGAGGACGTGCTGCGGATCCGCGCCAAGGCCCTGATGCGCCGGGCGCGGGCGCGCAGCGAGGAGGGCGGGTGGCAGAACCTCGCCGGCGCCGAGGAGGACTACAAGGCGCTCTCCGGGATGGAGAACCTGACGCCTGCTGATCGCAAGATCGTGCAGACGCAGCTGCGCGTGCTGCCGCCGAGGACCAAGGCCGCGCAGGAGAAGGAGACGGCTGAGATGTGGGGAAAGCTCAAAGACGTAAGTACCTCTTTACTGATTCTTTCGGCGATGTGACCTGTTGCTAACGAATCTAACTCTAGCTCGGCAACGGCATTCTCAAGCCTTTTGGTCTGAGCACCGACAACTTCCAGATGGTCAAGGACGAAAAGACTGGCGGCTACAGCATGAACTTCAACCAGGGTCGGTGATGGTTGAAGCTTTCCAACAACCGTATGTTGAAGAGTTGGACACATTTGCCTCCTCTTAGGGACGCTGATGGCGACATGATGGCGGCAACATGAACGGATACAAATAGACTAATAAATGAACGCCATAATCCAACCATCTAGAAGGAGCGGCCCTAGGTCTCCTGCCGCTTACAGACTTGGCAGAGACTATATCTAGTAGCATCAGCTCGTCCTGGAAGGTCTATCCAAGGACCGACTGTGGTGGTGGAGTCTCGAGACCAAGACGATTCTCAGAACTTCCGCCAACAGTCCCCATATCGATCGAGTGTTCAGAATGATGGTCTTCAGCCGATTTCGCCTTGAGGCCGTCCTCGAGCCCGAAGCGGTGTCCGTCATCTCTGGCGCCCTTGTATTCGCCCCAGAGTAGGGAGCGTGTGTCTGGGTTCTTCCTCGGTGGGCATGCTGTCTGATGATTCATGCATGCTCTTCGTCCTTCACGGCAAGGCTCCAGTTTTGGGCGCCCGCGTATTAGTCTGCTGACAGACTCCTCTAGTCTTCCAGAAGGTCTAGAGGCTGCAGATTCTTGGATTCTGTTTCCATAGATCTAGAACATCAGGTCAGAAGAGTATCTACATACTCTTTCCCGAGGAATACCCCGTTCATTACGCACGTCGTCGTTATTCACGGAGTATATTCCGTAGGAAACAGCATAAATTTAGAGATTGCTGTCGAATCTAGTAGACGCTTAGGGCACTGGTGAACAAGGTTGGACTCCGTTCGTTCAGAATATTTCTCTGTGGTGCTTCTGGTCACCGTGTCGAGTAGCGACGACCCGAGGAGCCAGCTGCGCGGCGGTCCAGTCTTCGAAACGGTCCCTCATCTCTGGTCCTGCTGTTATACAACCACTTAATACCCAGGGATTGATGGACAACGGCGTCTTTCGGTCCGCTGCGACACTTTGTCCAGTACAGTCCTTCCAAGGCTGCGGTGTCGAATGTCTCAACCAACTGGTCCTCTCTGGGTGCCCTAAAGAAACACATTCTCGACGCGCACCAACTCGACGGACGTCGTTGGCGGGCCGCCCTACTCGCGATGCTTCACCCTCCTCGATGCTCTCTCAAGTCCTGTTACATACACTGCGTTATGTCTTTGCATTCTGAATACTCGCCGAAAAATAGTCCGTCACTCTACATTGATCCGGCTCATGTAGAAGAGCCAGTGACAACCTGTGCCAAGTACTCGACCCAGGGTCGCGAGTACGTCAGTGGTAGTAAACCGAACCCCAATTCTCACATGTGAAGCATGTAAGATCGAGGTATCGCCGGAGGGAGCTGTAGCACGTGCGGATACTATAGAGAAATCAACAATGATATAGTCGTCCGCCCGCCAGGGGTCCTGCTGGTCTCTACAGGAGACTCCAACAAGAGACGACCGTACGATAGGAGCGAGGGTGGGATATAAGAAACGGATTCTAGTCACCCAAACGTTTCAGGTGACGGTGTAACCGATCTCAAATTCAACATGCAGCCTCAGGTCTTCAACATCATCATCTCCAAGCCTGTCGGTGACACATGGCTACGCACACCTTCCCAATCCAACTAATAAAAAGTCAGCCATCGCCCACCACACTTTGACGTCACAACGAACCAAACAAATTCGAAGGATTCGCCGTTTCCCCTCCCCGATAACCGCCGACGGTCAGAACATGCACAGCATTCTGGGGGTTATTTCCATGTACATATACCATACCCCGGCCCTTTCGGCGTTAAGAAAGAACGCCGCCGCAGATCGCCGAACGTCGAACGACGACACGGCGTGTAAGCCATGCATGAAGCCGATGCATTCGCCCTAGACAGCGGAATATTTAAGAAGTCATGAAGTCGTTCCTCTTCTCCGATTTCCGTCTTCTGTCCAGAGTCCTCCAAGAAACCACCAAAACCCAAGATACTTACACCCTAAACCCTGAACACGAAGCCAAAAACACCACCACGATGCTCCCCCTCTCAGGAAAGACGGCAATAGTAACAGGCGCCTCCCGCGGCCTGGGCGCGGGCATGGCCCTCGAACTCGCCTCCCAAGGCGCTTCCGTACCTCCTCCCCTCTCCCCTCTCCCCTCTCCCCTCCTCCTTCTCCCCTTACTCTTCACTAACACAACGCAGGTGATGCTAATCTACACCTCCCCAACAAGCACCCCCAAAATCACCACCCTCATATCCCAAATCGAAGCCCTCCCGCACTCTCCCCCATCAACATCCTGCAAAGCAGACCTCTCCTCCCCCACCGCACCGACCTCAATCCTCTCCGTGTTAGACAGCTGGCTCGGCCCCGAAGCACCGGTGCACATCCTAATCAACAACGCCGGCACGGAACTCAACGGCCCCTTGGGGTCCATCACCCCCTCCCAATTCTCCCAGGTCTTTGACCTTAACGTCCGCGCGCCATTGCTGCTAACGCAAGCCCTCCTTCCCCGTTTCGCTTCACACTCTCGGATAATCAACATCGGCTCAGTCGGCGGACGAGCGGGCTTCCCCGGCCTGGGGTTATACTGCTCGTCGAAAGCAGCCCTCGAAGGGTTGACGCGGACGTGGGCTAGAGAACTAGGCGGGAATGGGACGACTGTGAATTGCGTCGCTCCGGGCCCCGTGCAGAGTGACATGCTGGACCAGATACCCAAGGAGATCGTGGAGATGCAGAAGGCGCAGACGCCTGTCGGGAACAGGGTCGGGACGGTGGAGGAGGTGGCGAGGATCGTGAGCTGGCTTGCCGGGCCGGATAGTTCGTGGGTTAGCGGGCAGGTCATCAGCGCGAGCGGGGGGTGGGCGATGTATTAAACCCGTTCTATAAAGCCTGTTCAATCAGCTACCGAGAATGTAAAACAGCGTGCACGGATTGCTTCAGATTGACAGTGGTTGTCGTGTATGGGTATATTTTTCATCGTCTCTATTGCCCTACGCCTCGCCGGCGGCAGCCTTGGCCGCGGCGGCCTCGGCCTTCTCCTTGGCCTTGGCGGCCTTCTTCTCCTGGATCTGCCTCTCCTTCTCGAGCTTCTTGAGCTGGTTCTTGGTCATCTTGCCGTCTCCGTCTCCGCCGGCGGCGGCGGCGTCGGCTCCCTCCTTCTCGCGGACGGGCAGCGAGTTGAGCGTCTCGACGCCGCCCCAGACGAGCGGCCGGCGGGCCATGAAGAGGTCGACCGTCTCCTCGGTGACCTTGGACCTGCGCTCCTGGAAGGCGGTGCAGTACGCGGACAGCTCGTCGGCGCATCTGGTTGTGTCAGTGGACGTGGAGAATGATGGCAAAGGGGGATAGGGAGGGGGGGGGGTACCTCTTCTTTATCTCGCCGGTGAGCATCTTGCCGGTGCGGTACTCCTCGTAGATCTTGGCGAGCTCCTCGTCGTCCTCGAGGAAGAAGCGGAGGTACTGGTAGCTGACGTCGACTGCCCCACATGTAAGCAAATTATCCTTTCAAAATAGAGACTTTTAACGCACCATCCGGGTCGGCGCCCTCGGCGCGCTGCTCCTCGGCCGTGGTCTTGCCGCCGCTGAAGGCGTACTTGTTCATCTTGCTCTGGATCTGCTTGGGCGTGTCCTTCATGAAGATGGCGCTCGACTCGATGGAGGCGGACATCTTGGAGCCGGGCCCCTGGAGGGCGTCGAGGAAGCGCGAGTGCAGCAGTGAGGGCTTGGCGTAGCGCAGGCCGGCGGCGCAGTCGCGGGTGACGCGGAAGTAGGGGTCCTGGTCGATGGCGCAGGGGATGAGGCAGGGGATCTGCGTGGTGCGCTTGTCGTCCTCGCCGAAGATGTGGGGGAACGAGTTGGCGAAGGCCGAGGAGGCCTGGATGGCGGCGAAGTGCACCTTGCCGATGTTGGAGCTGTCGTCGAAGCCGAAAACGGCCTTGGCCGTGTTGACGGTGATGCGCTTGGCGACGCGGGTGATGTTCCTGGGGTGTTTAGTAGTTGTTTCGTTAGGATCGGGGGGTGACTCACTTGTAAAAGTTGCCGCCCATGTAGTCGTAGTCGGAGAAGATGAAGGTGCGCTCGGGGTTGAAGCCAATGGCGATGCTGCGGTGGTCAGCGAATCTCAGAAGGTCTGTGACGGCAGATGTCTACGACGGGAGAAGCGTACATGTCCTTGGCGTTCTCTCTCGTGTAGTGCTGGACCTCCTCAACCGTCCTCTTCTCAGAGAACAGGAACTTTTCGTCTGCAAGCCTAGGTTAGACAGAAGCACTCCCACGGCAAATCGGCATCCTCACCATCAGTCATCATAATCTACTCCCAAGTCAGCAATCCAAACATCCCAACGACTCTCGAAATCCAGAAACGTACCACCAGCGGTGCGTCGAGCACATCAGACAACCACTTGGTCAGCTGGAAGGGAATGACGTGTCCAATGTGCATGCTGTCCGAACTCGGTCCGCGACCTGCATTATCGTCAGCCTCCCCCTCGTCCGCCTCCTCGATCGACTGCTCCACGAACCGGTGTAGATGAAGAACGGCTCCTTGCGCTCGTAGCGGTCCAGGATGAGGTCGAGGTCGCGGTGCGAGAAGACGATCTGGCGGCGCATGAAGTGGTGCGGCTTGTGGCCCGTCACGCGCTCGAAGCGCTCGAGGAGGGCGTCGTCGATCAGCTTCGTGCCGAACTCGTCGACGATTTTCTATACAGACGTCTCGTCAGGCTTCCGTCTCTGACCAAACGCAGTACAACCGGGAGAGCGCACCTTGTAGTCAATGGCCTTGACCTTGCCATCCTCACCGACCTAAGCGCGTTCAGCGTTTGTTCTCTCTGCCCCTGTCGAGGAGTCCGAAGACTGCAGGGTAGCCCACCTCGCCGGACACGTTCCACGGATCGACCTTCTGGCCGCCGGTGGCTGCAGCGGGTGCCACGGCCTCGGCGGGGACCGAGGCGGTCGGCGCTTCGGGTGCGGAAGCCATTGTCTCTTCTGTCTGCTCGTCGGTCGGTCGGTTCGAGTTTCGGGGGCGTCGAGGAATCGTGACTCTCGCAATGCTGACCGTTGTGTTTGTGGTTGGTTTGCGGATGACTGGGCGGGAGTACCTAGTAATAGTTCTAACGGCCAAATTTACCGGAAAACAGGGGGTGAGTCAATGGAGGGGTTCCTTCCGCCGGCGTGCACCGCACCGCTCCCCTCATTCTCAATTGGGGGGCTCGGACTGCTGATTCTCGGTGAGTACCCCGCTACCCCGCAGTCACCGGGTACATCTTCGGTGAATCCTCGGTGAGCTAAGACAGTGAGACTTTTTACGAATCCTGCATCCTGCCCGGACTAGGAACTTGTTTAACCGGACTCCCACGGACTAAAACTCGGTCGAGGGGGGGGGGGGGGGGGGGCTTTTTGGGTCCGTTGATTATCAACCGACGGATTTCCATCCTAGTTGCTCTGCATGGCGTAGTCTGCAGTGACATGGGGCTTTGTGTATCATGGCGCAAGGGGTCTCGTTTCGCTCGACCTGCAGTTCTTGGAGGATTGGATTATCAATCATCTTCAGACCGGCGGTAACCATCACCACCGCTCAGACAGTAGCACATCTTGTCTCAAAAGATATATAAGTCGAGATGTCGTCAACATCTGTATTCCATCAACCTCAAATTTCAAACAATCTGTAAACCCACCTCACATCCTCTAAACCGAGATCCCGTCGCTCATCGTCACAATGTCCCCATCAATAACACTCTACCGCGCAAACGGCTCCTGCTCCCTAGTCCCGCACGCCCTCCTCCAGCACTTCTCAATCCCCTTCCGCGCCGTGGTGATGGAACAAACCCCCTCCCCGGACCCCTCCGCAACCCCAAAAGCGAGCCTCTACCGCGCCGCGGACGGCTCGGTCCCGCACGAGGAGTACCTACGCATCAACCCGACGGGCTACGTCCCCTGCCTAGTCGTCGACCCCAACCCCTCTCTCCCCGACGACACCAACACCCGAACGGTAATCACAGAAATGCCAGCAATCCTAACCTACATCTCATCCGTGATCCCCTCCCACTTTCACATCCTCGGTCAAACCCCCCTCCAAAGGGCAAAAGTAACAGAGTGGACGACCTGGCTCTCCGGCACTCTCCACGGGACCGGCTTCGGCGCCCTCTGGAGACCTGCCCGATACTCCAACGACGAGGGGTCCCACGCGAGCATCTCCGCCAAGGGGAGAGAGAACATCGAAACGTGCTACGCGAGGATCGACGAGCGCCTGGCGGGGAGGGAGTACGCCGTCGGCGAGGGGCTGACGGTCGCCGACTTCAACGTCTGGGTGTTTTGGCGCTGGGGGGCGATAATTGGGGTCGACATGGCGCAGAGGTATCCCAACTACGACAAGTTTGGTAGGAGGGTCGCGGAGTTGGAGGGGGTGAAGAAGGCGCTCGAGATTGAGGGCAACGTCCTCTGAAAACGTGCACACGATACTGGAAGATGGAGTGTGAAATCGGGAAAATATTTGAATTTCGTGGTCTTGATCATCCACGGCGTACGCGAGCGTCCACAAATAAGACACCCGCTGGGGTTTTATACATTAATCCATAATTCATAGGTATCTGTGTGTGTGTGTATCCATCTCTTTCCCTTCCCTGTAATACCCCGATATATCTCTTCCATTAGGTGTAAACACTCTCTGTAAACTGGTTGACCTGCAGCCCCTTCTCGGCCATCTCGGCGTCCCGCAAGAAGTCGAGCGGGAACCAGACGAGGTGGCCCTTGATCTGGTCAATCTTCTTGCGCGCGTCGGCGGCCGGCATGAACTGGTCAAAGATGTGGCCCGACTTGAGGCCCTTGGGCGGCAGGTATCTGTCGTAGTCTTCAAATGTTTTGACTGTGGCGTCGTTAGCTGGGCTCACCCACTGCAATGCAATCCACTTACTGTGGTCATCTGGGTCGGCGTGGAACAGGTGCCTGTACAGCTCCGTGTTCTTGGTGGCGTTGGTCGTCCACATCTCCCACAGCTCGTCGCTGAGCGGGTCCTCGACGAACCTCCACGTCTCGTCGCGGTCCCACGCGTCGTTGGGCGAGTCGTCGCCGGGCGGCTGCGCGTTGGGGTCGTTGGTGCCGTCGAGGTCCTGCGCGGCCAGGAGACCCAGGTGCTCGCGCCAGAGGTACCGGCGCAGCGAGGTCGCGTGCCACCCGGCCTCGAAGGGCTGGCCGTTCATCGTGCTCGGGATGCGCTTCGTGTCTTCCATGACGATGCTCAGCTCGCTGTCGTGGTGGCCGACCTGGCTGCGGTCGTTGAGGTTGCTGGACCCGCAGACGACGATGCGGTCGTCGACGATGAGGAGCTTGGAGTGGATGTACAGCTCCTCCTGGATCCAGTTCCGGATCTCCGTCTCGGGGTCTTCGTCCTCCCAGACCTCGTCCTCGATCGAGCCGGAGCCCGCCATGGCGTGGTGAGCGACGGACGAGTGGGAGTTGCTCTCGCCGCCTTCGCCCAGGCTGGCCTCGAACCTGCGCTTCGCGTCGAGGGCCTCCACCGCATCCTGTGGCCGACCGCTTCCGGTCTGATCACTCCTGCTGCCCATGTGCTGGTCGCGTTCGTGCGCCACGGGGTCGTTGGTGCCGTGGATGCCGGCACCCATGACCTCTTCGGCTTGGGCGCGCTGTACCTCGAGGTACTTGACGCCGGTGTCCTTTTCCCTCTTCTGCACGGCCGACGTCCTGTTCAGGCGGTCGTAGGAGCGCAGGTTGAAGAAGAAGATGTGGTTCCTGGGGTTGACGCCCTGGGCCTCGACCTGCCCGAAGATGGAGTGCTCGCCGCGGCAGATGGACTTGTACTGGTAGTCCATGATCGCACGGGTTCCCGTCGCGGCGTCGTCGCGGAGGTCGCCGGCGAAACCGGGGATGGCGGGGATGAGGATGATGACGCGGAACTTGCGGCCTTCCTTGCCGGCCCTGACGACGGCGTCGACGATGGCGCGGCCAATGGTGTTGTGGATCGGCGATTGGTTATCACCGGTCGCCGTGATGAAGAACTGGTTCTCAATGTACACGAAATGCTCGGCGTTCCGGATGATGTCCGAGTAGGCGTTCTGGATCGAGTGGTCGGTCAGGATGCCGCTGGACCAGTCTGCGCTGGATCGTACGATCTGGGCGTGAACCGTTCCGCGGTTATCCAGATTCTTTGTGCTCAGCTCGGTCTGCGGGTGGACGATATAGTCTCCGACGGGGTGCTTCGGGCGCTGGACGCCGACGAGGTCCTCGTCCTCGTCCAGGCGGCCGCGGAGCTGGATCCAGTCGAAACGGTCATCACGCTTGTACTTGTCACGCTTTACAAAGTTCCATCGCAAGACGAAGTGCTCCGCGATGTCATACACACACGGCCCGACGACGCCCATGGCAACGTCGTGCCACGGCATGCGGCCGTACTGGGCCTTGCTGAGCTCGTTCTGCTTCCAGTCCTGGACGTCCTTAAAGTCCATAATCCTGTTGTTGTTGAAGTCCTGTCCCGGCCAGACCTCGTTCTGCACGCCCTCGGGGTGCAGATCGGCCAGGGGATGGGTGTGGCTGTCCCAGCGACCGAAGCAGAGGTCAAGACCGCCGATGAAGGCCATGGCATAGTCAATGACGATGAACTTCTCGTGGTGAGCCCAGTAAAAGGTCATGTCGGCGGCGTTCTCGAACACATTATGGTCGGGGTGACGCATGATCCTGATGTTGCCGTAACCAGGAGACCCCTCGGGACAGAGCGCCTGCAGGGCATGCTTGGTGTGCGCCGAGTTGCAAGTAATGGCGGCCTCGACCTCGCGGTAGACGCAGACGTAGATCTTGACTCCGGCCTCGGCGCGGCGCTTGAGAACTTGGTCCAGCCTCCATTGCTGATTGTAGTGGGGCGGGCGGCGCAGGAAGAGCTCGGGGGACAGCCACCAGTCGGCAATGTAGATGGTCTCGGTGGCCTTCTCGAGGGCCTCGGAGACGGCCCAGAAGTAGTCGCGGCCGTCGACGTACCACTTGATCATGTTGCCGTCATGCTCCGGGAAGTACGAGTTGAAGCGGTGGCTCTCGGCGATCTTGGCCCGCTTGTCGTCGGTGGCCTTTTCGTGCTCCTCATCGTGGCGGTGGTTCGCGTTAAACTGGCGGGCACAGGTTAGACGATAGGCTCCCAGGGGTCTCGCGCCGAGGAAATTCGCGAGTCAAATTGGAGTGTCAGCGGGCGCTTACGAGGTTGGCAAACTTGCCAATCTGGTGCTTCTTGTGGGTGAGGTGGACTTTGGCGTCGTGGAGGTGGGTTCCCTCGAGCTTCTCCTCCAGCTCGCGGAAGGGCTTCTTCAGCTTGTGGAAGAAGCCACCGCTCGAGCCGTCGTCTTGGTGATCGGTGGTGAACATCTCGGCGACGGGTAAAACGGCGCGCGGCGGGTATCGACAAGCTTCGGAACGGATCTAGACTGCGAGTTCGTAATGGGCTTGGAGGGGTATCATAGGGCACGCGGGGTAATAGGGCGAGGGGTGGTGGGGAGGACGAGGCGAAGCATTCCAGTCCGCTTGTCGGCACGGACAAAGAGGAACAGAACAGTATGCGCTCGGATCCTGCTTGGTTGAAGCTTGGGAGAAAGCGAAGAAGTGTAGACAAGACGGAAGACGGAAGAAAGGATGGAGAAAGGCGCAAGACGAAAGCTTATGGGAAAGCTTGAAACCGGGGAGTCTGCGTATGACGGTGGCGGGCTATGTCATACGGGAACGACTGGAGACCAGAGCGGCGCGGCGCGCAACGAAAAGGCAGCTAGGTAGCTGTACGGCAGAAGCGAGGTTAGGGAAGCTCGGCCGGAAGCAGGAGGCAGAGGCAGAAGCAGGATTTCGAAGGAGCCGACGAGAAATGTGTGGGCGGCGCTGGGACCGGGACGTTTTGGTGGTGAGACAGGGCGACTCGGCCTGCAAGGCTAAGAGCCCGAGATGCCGTTCGACGACCGATAGGAGAGCGGGGCGTCTGACGATCCGCCGGGTCGAACGAGTCGGGTTCTTGGGGGGGTTTCTTGGGTCCTGGGTTTTTTCGTCTTGGATCCTTGGGCCCTGTAAGCTGGCTTCTTGGGGTCTTGATTATCGGATCTCTGTTCAGAAGCCTGCCACTCGTAAGTACCTACATTATGCCCTGTTAACGGCGGCAACGTAACGGTGGTGAGGACTAACGGTGAATCCGTCTGCAAGATTCGATGAGTGCCCTTGCTTTTCCTCAGGAACGCCGCCAACCAGCTTGTCGCCCTTGGCACCCGTTCGGAAGCTCGCCCTCCATCACACACACACTAGGAGGAAACTCCGCGAGACGAAGATGTGTGGTACCGTACATTCATACCTATGCGAAGCCGCGCGTCTTGCGCCTGATGCAATGCCAATTGGTGGCTGGCAAGGTACAGCACAGATGACGGCCTTGCACCGTAACAGTCTCAGCTGAAAAAAAAAAAAAAAAAAAAAAGAACCTGCAGCTGGAGAGCGGGGAAGCAGAGCCTTGAACGGGAGGGGCGAGGGGCGTTTGGCTGACGTTTCTCAGCCCAGCAAGGGCTCGCGTGCTCCATCCGATAGCGTAATATTAGTTACCAGGTGGTATTCCTACCTACCTAGGTACTTATCTAACCTACCTTGGGTACCTAGGTAGGTAGTGCTTGACCGTAACTGCTCTGTTTGGTGGCGGACCATTGGACCTGCCGTTTCTGTGCCAGACTGAAAAATTCAACATGGGAAAGCAGCAATAACGTAAAAAAGAGCCCGCCCCGCGCCTGCTGCGCCGTTGGCAGGGAAGCTACAAATTGGAACTTTTCAGCGCGGCGCCGTCACTGGTGCAAAGCTGGTCGTCCGGTGGGCTGCCACTCTATTTTTCAATTGACGTCATTTAGAGCTGCCAGCTGTGGACGGCGATAGGTCGATAAGAGCAACTAGCGGGGTCTGCCGTGGTCGATAAGACACCCGACCTTTGTAGCTCCGCGCTGGCTGGACCGCCAATGGGCCCCTGTGCCCTGTGGTGTGCTCTCGCAGCGCCCCGGGATCCTCGGTCGAGGTGCGCCAGCCGCTGTGAACCGGAACATGCAGCCTGTATGTACCTAGGCGGCCAGGTCGCGCTATCGTGTGACGGCTTCAACTCCGTCGTGCAACGGAGGGAAAAGATGGTAGCCCAGAGAAAAAAAAGCATGGCCTTCGTGCCGACTCCCGGCTTGTCCTCTTGCCATGGCACTCCAAGGAGCACGCGATGGCGCCATGCAAGCTGCCGCAGGTTTGGTCGAGAGACTTGGAGCTTTTCGATGTCATAGTCTGACGTCACGCCACAGTTTGGCCTCGGCGGCACATGGCCGTCCATCCTTGCGAGTTGAAGTTAGAAAAGAGCGAGTTGGAGCCTCCTCTGCCGAAACGCGAACCATGTCAAGGGGTAAGGAGCCTTGGCCAACGATCCAGAAGCTGGATGGAACGGATGTTACCCATGCGCACGCAGCAGCTTGTTGGATGTTGGTCTGAATCCGGCCGGCATGTAAGAATAATCATTCGGATTGCCGAAGGATGAGTTTCCGCAACCACTCGTCAGAAGAAAGGAATCACCTATTCCTGTTCCTCGTGTGACGCAGTCCTGGCGCAAGGGATATCAATAGCCATTGAAGCTTGACTTGTAGGCCAGGGCAGATGTCGTCGAGCTTCACATGCACACCCAAACTCTGCAAATCTGGGGTAGTCGCCATCGACTCGAGGCCTGAGACCTGGCCCGGCTAGTGCACGCATCCCAGCGCAGCTGATCCCGCGAGCACCCTTTGCGTGACGGTGTGAGGTCCCGTCTTGGCGATCGCGCCAAGATCTGTACAACATCCCAACTTTTCGAGAAAACAAGAGGCTCGCCAGGTTCTTGCGCACACGTGGTGGTGGCTGCCGGTTTCTCTTCTTTCAACGGGTCTCGAATCGGTCCAATTGCAACGGCCGCCTTTGCTTGCTTGGCGCAAGGAGAGTCGAGACGCAAAAGTCTGATTCAATAATGTTTGATTCGGAAACGCTCATTGCCACGTTATGTACGTTCTGTAAGCCGATGTGTGTCCTGTAATCCGGCCGATGCAAACATCCCAACGATGCTCAGTGGAACACCAGCGCCCGAATGTCGATGCTCTGCCGGCACTCCATGTCGTCCATCTCCGGGTCCCGGAACGCGCAGTGCGCCGCCCGCCTGACCACCGACGTGTCCGAGTCGAAGCACTTGATGAGCAGCGGCTCGTCCGGCCGCTGCTGGCTCTTGTAGTACCACCGGTGCGCCGGGTTCGGCTTGATGGTCCACGTCTCGGCCCGGTGCCTGGGGTAGATGATGGCCGCCCCGACGAGGTCCTCCTCGGCAACCGAGTTGCCGTCCGCCACCGCCAGCGGGTCCTTGTGGACCGTCTTGATGGGCCGCCACAGGTTGATGATCTGGAACCGGCGCCCTCCTCCGAGCAGCTCGTCGGCCTCGGCCCCGAGGTGGTGCCGCGCCATCATCATGGCGCCGTCGTACGACTGGTCGACGTGCGCCTTGTGCAGCGGCCCGCGGCGCTCCGTGTTGCGCTCGCCCAGGCTGTGCCAGTTGGCAGGCCCGCGGCGGATCTGGTGGTTGAAGATGACGACCCTGCTGGCCCCGGTGCTGGTTCGGACGAAGGACCCTTGGTGAGCATGGGTTTCTTGATTGCGGCCCACCGCCTGTTCGTCGAGGCCCTTACACCGCTCCGTTGATAGGGAAACACGGGAAAGGTGCTTCTCGGATGTCCACTTGGACCAATGCGTTCGATGGGACACAGATCTGCTGGACTTACATTTCCTTGTAGAGCCGTTCGGCCTCCGGATAGTACCGCGCCTTGATCTGCTCCTCGTCCGTAAACTCCGTCTCGACGCTTGCGTGGCGCAGGTACTGGAAGCCGTGCGAGTCGAGTGTGAAGTCGCCCTCGCGGCCGGCGACGTCGGTCACGGTCATGGTTCGCGGCGTCATCTTTTTTTCATTTGTGACTTTGAGGCTGGTGCGAATGAGCATCTGAACGCGAAGGGAATCTGGTGACGGGTAATGCCGCCAAGACGACTGAAAAACGTCTTACCCCCCAACGATGACTGGGGTCGGAGGGGTTCCGTCGCCAGGATCGTCATAGTAGTTGATGCTGGTGACGACGTCTCGCCGGCCGCAGCCCGTCGTTTTCTCTTCATGATTGACCTCTGCCGTGTCTGGAGCAGACGGAAGCGTCGTCCCTACAGCCATAGTAAAGCTATCCAGTATGGCGATTTCAGCGTCTCAATTTCGTTTTGACTCGCTCACAGCCGTAAGGTGGTAGCGGACGGGGGAGGCGGTTCGTCCCGCTGCAGCGATGCTGGTTTTTGAGGGATGCGCAGTGCAATTAGTTCTTGATGAGCCGCCTGACGTCGACTACTGCGAGAAGTCGAACCATGGATATCAGAGGAAGCCACGTTGGTGTTCAGATACGTATTCGTCTCGTTGCAAGCAATGGCACGACGATGTGGCTTGGGAGGGGAGACCCTGAACTTAGCCGCCGGTACGACAGAGAGGAAGCCGCCCGAGTGGCCGGAGCTCCGCAGTCTCCTTTTTCCGCGACCCCGCGCTGCACGGTGCCACATGCGTTGATGCACCGTGAGTATCCCCCATTAAAGAGATGAGCAGGAATGAGGGGTAATCTAGCTGGCACTGTACGCCCCGCTACCAACTGTAGGAGACGGAAGTACTTCTCCATCCAGGTACGGTGAGCAGGTACGCGCCGGACACTAACTGCGAAATACGTCTCCATCTCCCAGGGGCCGCCAGCCGGTCCAAGGCCCAGGCCAGTGGCATTGCTGCAGTGGGGTAGCGCGTTCCAGGGCATTGCGGGCACCTGTCTTAGGTCCCCGCTGCGAGCTCCATGCGTGAGGTGTGGTGCTTGCAGGTGCTTGACCGCCCCTCGATGCCATTTCGTCCCTCAACACCTCCAACTCCCTGCCATCTACACATTCTCTCCTAGATTCTTTCTTCCTTTCAACTCGAACAATTAAAACCAAACCAAACGAAGTTACTCCCTCCCTCGAAAACAAAATGGCCGCTCAGATCCCCCCCGGAGGCACCTACCTCGACACCTTCAAGCAGTCCTTTATCAACGTTCCCGTCGACGCCGAGAAGGACAATGCCATCGCGACCTCCGAGTTCCTCGATGCCGCTGAGTCCCTGACCACCATCTTCGGTACGACCAGACAACACAATTGCTGCATAGCGACACGCGCAGCCTTCAATGGATACCTATTCTGACTTCTCTCTCTGCAGATGCTCTCGGAGGTGTCGCCTTTGGCCCCGTCAAGAGCGACATGAACGGCAACATCAAGGTATGTCTACCCCCTTGCCTGGAGCAGAACGAGCTGCTCTTTTTGCGGAACGAGGAGAACAAAAACTAACATTCTCCCTAAACAGAAAATCCGTGACCGCCAGCTGGCTGCCCCCGCCGAGTCCGCCAACCTCCAGGAGCTCGTCAAGAACGAGCTCGCTACCAAGAAGCACGTCGCCACCGAGGGTCTCCTCTGGTTGACCCGGTAAGCTTGCCAGCGTCCATGCATCTACCAGAGGAAAAGATGAGCAAAACTGACGCTGCCGTTGCCCAGCGGCCTCGAGTTTACCTGCATCGCCCTGAGCCAGAACGTTGCCAAGGAGTCCGAGGAGCTCTCCGACTCTTTCCGCAACGCCTACTCGACCACCCTCAAGCCCCACCACAGCTTCCTCGTGAAGCCCATCTTCAGCGCTGCCATGAGCGCTTGCCCCTACCGCAAGGACTTCTACGCCAAGATGGGCCCCGACCAGGACAAGGTCGCCGCCGACCTCCGTGTCTACCTGGCCGCTCTCGAGAAGATTGTCGGCATCCTCAAAGGCTTCCTCGCCAGCAAGGACGCCAAGTGGTAGACGAACCCCTGTCTGTCAAGTCGATGTAGGAGGAAGGAAAATGTTCAAAGAGAAGAAAATAAGGACAACAATGACGATTGATGGAAGAAACACCATGTCACTATCCGCTGCGGTGCGAGTACACCGCCAGCCATGATCCAGTTCACGCAGCCTAGAAATGAATTACGCCGTCAACATCGGACAAGGCGTGCTTTGACCCAAACTATTCCGAGAAACCATTCCGAGTCGGCACAATGGCGTCGTCGTCGCACAATGCTTTGGGCCCTCTCCGGCTGAGGCTGGGCTCTTGACTTCCCAGCGGATCAAGATTTATAGCAATGGCCCTGTCTGCTTGACTGACTTCCTGCAGTTTCCCTGGCACCGATCAACCCTGACGTATTCGCCATTCACTTCTTGAGTATCACCATCCCCATTTGCTTTTCTTTTCCAGATTGGGAGCCACGACACTCACCAGCGTCCTCTACAAGGAGGAAGCTTTCGTCATGTCGGACGACCAGGACGACGCGATGTCGGGGCTGACAATGTCAGAGCCCATCCAGTCAGAGCCTAGGATGCAAGGTCCTAGGATGGAGAGAATACCAGGGCTAGGCGGCGCCCTCGGTGATTTTCGGATTTCTCCTTTCCCGCCCGAAATGTTCATGATGATTGCCGAAGAACTCGGCCGGCACATCAGACAACAGCCCGCACTCTTGCAGGACGCGAGCGGTGTGCTCCCAGACGACAACGTGAACTCTGGGGTCGCGGAAGTCACCCAATACCTGGTTCAGAGTTTCCCAACCATGCAGATGCTCACGGCTGGTATGGTCAACAAGTTTTTTTACGCCAAAATTCGTGACGTTGCTCTCCGTTGGGATGCCGCCAGCTCTACTCCCAAGGCCGTTCACTTTGCGGCGGTAAAAAGCAATGTCGGGCTGCTTCAACGAGCCTTGATGCAGCCAAAATCCAACCCGGACTTTGTTCCGGAGGACTGTTGTACGCCGTTGCTTACTACCATTAACAACGGCAACCTTGAAGGAGTAAATTTGCTCATGAACCACGGCGCGAACCTGGGCCCTGATAGGAGATGGGTCGTCCCGTTCGGTGACATTTTTGTCGACAATCCCACGACGATGATAGACCAGAATTTCTACCTGCGAGAAGTGGACAACACGCCTCTTCACTATTGCATGATCATAACGCCAAAACGGCCAGACATTGCCCTTGCGATCCTATCCCGACTCCCACGGGAGTTCGACGAAATAATAACCGACGAAGGTCAAAAGCTCCTCGCTCTCGCCGTTGCGACAAACTACGTTGAGCTGATCGGTCCCTTGATTGAACGCGGCGCACCTCTCGACCAGGGCGGCTTGACCGTCCACGGCAGGCAAACTCCTCTCATGCACCACGCCACCTCACGCGAGATGGTCCTGAGACTGATGCAAGCTGGCGTTACCGCGCGCACGCCCGTCGCTGTTGGCCTCAACGCCTTGCATGCCGTCTGCCTGCGCCGGATGGACTGCCGGGAAGCCATCGACGAACTGGTCAAACAACAGAACAACGTGGACGAGCCCACGGCGGGCAGCTGGGCGCGTCACACCCTCATCCAGGCGCCGGGCATGGGGCTCATCGCCGCTGTGCCTCCCACAACGGCTCTGGGCCTGGCTTGCCGGCAGTTGAATTACCTTCATGTTCAGAGACTTCTTGACCACGGCGCAAACCCCTACGGCACCAACCACGTTCTTGGAGCGCGTGACGGCCCTAACAGCGGCAATTACTATCAGGTATCGCCGTTGCACGACTTGTTTCTTCCGGACGACCTGGGCGGGCACCCTTATGCTGGAAACGGGCCCGCGATTAGCGTAGCTATCCTTGAAAGTATGGCCGCTATGTTCGGGAGGGACGGCAGCGAAGCTCTCCTACGCAGACACAACGTCACGATGGGCGATCGTGTGCGAGTACGTGCGGCCAGGATTGAAGCCAGACTTTGGTCCCATGATCGAATCGCCAGAAACGCCCAAATGATAGGGTTCGAGAGGGCCGCCTCCGCTTACACGCCATTTGAGCTCTTCTTCCTCCAGCCGCTTGTTGACGACGAGCGGATTCCGCAGGCTATGTTGGACGCCCGCAGAGGCAATGAGCTTGCTCAGCAGGTCAACAATCGGATGACACCATACGCCATCACGCCCCTGATCGCCCTCTTGAGCAACCGCGTAGACCACGCGAGAGGCGAAGCAAACTTCTACCGGCCGCGGCTGGTGGAGTGGCTCCTACTGCACGGCGCCGATCCGAACATCACCGACGCCGAGGGCTTCTCTCCCCTTCACTACGCCGCCTTCTGGCTCGACACAGCTGCCATTCGGTTGCTCCTTCGCTATGGTGCCAGAACCCCACCAGGAATGACAGACATCATGACGCCGCTCGAAGTTGCACTCGGCGCCCTCTACACGCGCAAGCAAGCCACTGACCGGCACAACTTGTCTCCGGGCGTCGGCTCCTGGCAGTCGATGGTCGAGCTGATCGACGACAACACCCGCGGCGAGATCGTCGGCCTGACGAGCTGCGTCACCCGCTGGAAGCCGGTGTACGACTTCCCCGCGTGCGCCTTCCCGGCCGTCGAGAGGAGATACCGCGAAATAGAGCTGGACGAGGCCGACCTCCACCCGGACCTGGTGCACCCGGGACTCTGCCGCACCGCCATGGTCCGCGAGATGATACGCGCCAAGCGGCACGAGGTCGTCCAGATGCTGATCCAGGGCGGGGAGCAGATCCGCCTGCCGGCGCGCCTCAGCACGAGGCAGCCGCCCCAGCTCTCGGCGCGCAACATTTGGTTCGCCGGCATGAACCCCGTGCCGCCGACGCCGCTGGACTGGGCGAGCGCGTCGACGACGAGCGAGAACCGGGACATCGCCGAGACGCTCATCCGGGCCGGGGCCATGTTCTCGTTTTTCCCGCCCAACTTCAGCAGCTGGAACTTGAGCGACCGTCTCTTGGCCAATAAATGGTTGGAGGTTAAGGATTGGTGCCGGGTCAACTATCCGCAGGCGATTATTGATGATCACCTGCTGTAGGGTGGCCGTTTGTTTGTTGGTTGGTTTGTTAGGCTTTTTTCAAGGATGTGCAAAGGGAGCCTGGAGTTCTGAGTTATGGGCCCGAGGCAATTGCTCGCGCCGGGCGTGGTTGATAGATTCTTGTTCTTTTCTCAATGGCGCCGATTCAATTGTCAAAGTCTCGTAAACTGGGAGGGCATACCAATGTTGGTTCCCCCAAATAATGGCCAGTGATGTCAGACGGCAGCAGGACGCATCGAAGGTCTTGTAACCACCCGGGCAGAGAGCCAAGGAGAACAACAGCATGGCTCCGGTCTGCCATTGGCGTGGTCGGTCTTTTTCGATTGGTAAGGTCACGTTGCTTTCGCCCGACAAGCAACTAACCCGTCTCAACAAGGTTACCGATCGGCGCATATTCACTGAGAAATGTTCCGAGATCTGCAAGGCTCCGGGCAGGCGAAGGTCTCGCATCCACACCTGCTTGCCTGCCGGGTCTGTCTGCCTGTCATTGATCACAGGACGGCCCGAGAGGATGGCCAGCTATGCGTTGTTGAACGGAGCTGGTTATGGCTGAATGCGAGTGGTTTCCGCGGCGCACCGTGCGATCTTGGCCTTCATCATCGCTCAGAGGGATGCGGGGAGGGAGGCGACTGGCTGGGTTATGTTCTCAACAGTAAGAAGAAAGCATTTAAAGCTCGCGAGATGGGCGCCTTGGATGATCTGCCGTGGCCTCTCTAATCTCTACGTGAAGTCAGGGGCGTTGCTACTCGGCTCAACCTCCGAAGCCCGCTCATATACGGCATCGCAGCAGCCAACCTACCCTCCAAAGGCTCGGCCTCTCACTTTCCACGCCATGGCCTCACCAAAGATCCCCGCCCTTCTCGCCCTCCTTGCCCTCGCCCTCTTCGCAGCAGCCCAGTCCCGCGCAGTAACCCGCGTGACCCGCAACACCGACGCGCCGTACTACATCAACGCCCCCGACTGGGCGTCCTACTTCGACTCGCCGGCCTACTCCGCCGCGTACCCCTTCGACGGGCCGGACGTGTCGCAGCCCTACCCGGGGAGCATGATCGACGGCTGGTCCGTCTCCGTGGCCGTGCAGAACGGGATCCCGCTGGACAAGGCATCGCAGGGGCAGACTACTTCCCTGAACCGCGGGAAACATATTGCAGGTGTTAGGGTGACGCTGAACCCGCCGGGTGGGCTTTTGAAAGATAGCGATGGGGAGTGGGAGATGCATGACAGTTGGCGGATATGCTACTCCCAGATGGAGCTCACGGCAAACTCGACCTTCATGAACCGCTTGAAGAACGACGACGGGAGTTGTGGCGGGTGGTGGGATGATCAATGTCTGAGGGGCATACAACGCGCCGTGGCGGGGGCGTGGGCCCGGACGAACATGGACCACGGCGGCGCGTGTCCGTTCTCGATGGTGATGAACTGTCCCAGCTGGGGCGAGGTCGGGAGTGATTCTATCACGGCGGAGGACGACATGGTCGGTTGGCGCGTGAGAGATTCTGGCGTTGGAGAGAGGAAGGGGGTGCAGGTGCTGGGGTGGGGGAGTTCGCCTGGCGACGAGGACGATGAGAGGAATCTGGAGCTTGCGAGGGGGTATGTTGCGCCGCTTATCGTTGCGTTTGGTGCGAGGGAGGGGAATAGGACGAGGGATGTTGAGCCGCAGGTCAGGATTGTTTGTCCGCGGGCGAAGGAGAGGGGGGATGTTGGGGGGGATAATGGGGATAATGGGGGCAGTAGCGGAGGGGAAAGGTCTGGGGTGAATATGGGTGTTCTTGTTGGTGCTGTGGTTCTTGGGTTTGCGTTCTGTATGGGTTGATGTGACGATATCGGTCTTGGTGGTTATCACGAAACTTTCGGGTCTGTTTATTGGGGGTTCACAGTATGTATATGTATTGGATGGCTGGCCATGAATGAATGTTTCTGGCACGACAGCACACATAGCTTTGCAAGCTCTGGTATGGTAGTTTCGCGTGGCGCCGCCAGGTCTTTTCTGCATTACCAAGTAACCCCTCCTGGTGCCGTCTAGATTCTTACAACTTGAAAGAAACGCCAGAAGGTTAGCGTGCACCAGGAATACGACGACGACGACCGACGAAGGCGACGAAGGACGATGAGGAGATCGAAGCGATGCCATGCGCTGCTCCGTGGTGCTGGGCGAGAACGGAAAAGGAAACTTGTCCAAAACCCTGATATCGAAAACTCTTCGAAACTTTGGGTTTCTGATTCTGAGCAGAAGCGGATTGGATGTGGTGAGGTCGTCTTGATGATTTTCGATTCTTGCCATTTATACCCCTCGAGGAAACGTTTCTCGGTGAATACCTACGTCGAGTGAAACCACGGCTCGGTGGCTCTTTCCGACCAGCTGGTGCAAGACAAGACGAAGGAGCATCAACATTGTAATCGACGGCTACAAATTTCGAAGAGAAAACTTCAATGAGAAGAGGTACGCGAATGTGGAGTCGGCAGTGGGATATTAAGACGCGTCGTTCACCCAGTCTCGCTAAGGAGGGACTCATGACGATCTGGCTATCAACGGGGTAAGTAAATGACTCCGGAAGTCTCGTGACTTCCAAGGAGTTGAAGACCGGGGCTGTAGTCTCTGCAAGTGAAACCGACGAGGACCGAATGTCATTCATCTTGAAGACACTTGGAGAGTGGTAGTGCAACCATGCTGTGTTTGTGGGAATGAGAACTGCCAATGACTACTGGCTTTCCGAGTTTGCCCGCAGTAATCACACTTTCTTCCTTTAAGGCCCATTTGGCCGGGTTAAGATGGAATCACGCGTGAACCTCTCTGCGGCTTTTACATTAGCTTGGAGGCAGGCACTCGAGAATACTTCGGTTAAACGGCGAAGAGATGTCAGTCTACGACCTGGTCGGGGAAACGACGTCGAAGCGGGGGTGCCGGCGAGGTCATTTCGCGGAGCGGCGAGGATTCCATGTGTGCCGTACGAGGCGGACTGAAAGTCCGGTGAGAAAGCATACCAACTCGTCAGGATCGGGTCCCTCTCCCTCGCCACGACGTCAAGAAGCGTCTAGACGAGGCCCCGATATCCCGGCTTCTCCCTGCGGCCTAGACCATCGAGACGTCTCTTCATTTCGCAGGGAATGTGATGAGCGGCATGATTGGAGTCCCGTCCCACACCGCCCTTCGCGGGGATTTGTTTGCGTCTCGGTTAGAGAAGGAGGGCTTCGTGTCTGCGGGGAGAGTTTCCTCATCGTACGTAAAGAGCAAGTCGGGGCCGGAGGACGTAGTTTGCTTTCACACCCTCGATCCTCGAGAGAGTCGAGGCCCTAGCCTCATCCTCTGGCGGCTTACTATGCAATATCTAGTTTAAATGAACGTCTGTCATCTTGAGGGGTGAAACTCTAATATGTTTCCTAAGATTGCGTGGTTGGGATGGACGAGTTGTCTGCTGGTGGTGGTATTGCGCGAAAGAACCTCCCGTGACCACGTCCGGCTCCCGGGGATCCCGCCGTTCGGCACGAAACAGCCGGGCATCATCTTGGACGGAAAGACGAGCGTGGTGGAAAAAGGTCCAGACGCTGCCTCCATCCTAGAACTGCTTTGCTCCCCTTGCGAAGATCATAACCGGCCAGGCGGTGATATAGTAGCACAAAGAGTTTAAGACGAAAAAGCTTCGGTATCGCAGTGAGCGATGGATCGACCGGACGGAATGCTACATGGCCAGGCGGCGGATGACGTTTCCCCAGAAGCACCTCGTCTCGAATCACCTCGTGGGTCTCAGCTTTCTCGCAGCCGCCCGGCCGCCCACCTCGCCAAGCCCTGCCGGAAAAGGAGTGCCACGGAGAACGTCGATGGTGGAGATGGAGAAAGGAAACTGGAGCCTCTCGCTTGGCGGGAATTATTTTCCTGCTTGAAGAATGATTCGGGATTAGCGTCAGGGGCAGGATGGGATGAAGGCTGCAGGCCGGTCCCGTGCAGGGCAGAAAGCGGAGCAGGGATTCGTTCGGGAAATCCTCCTGGATGGAGGGAGGGGCAGGCCGCAGAAGAGAAGAGACGAAGAAGAATTGGCTGTGGTTCTAGGCGATGATTGCCCTGCGAGCTGGCCTTCTTTGGGACGGTCTAGATTTTCGGGGATTTTTAGATTTTGAGTGTTGGGCGCTCGGGACGCCCCTCATTCCTTCATTCCTTCGAGTGATTGGGAGGATGGATGTCAAAGTGTCCTTGTTTTCTCCGAGTTGATTTGCAGAGCGTGCTTATTACTCCGCGGTTCAGTTGGCTGGACTCGGGGCGGTTACCTGCAGGATTACCCCACGAGATAGAGGACGGCTCGGGAGTTTTTCGCTTGTCTAGTCCTTTGATGTCCAGTCCGTGGGCTGTGATTGTTGGGATCGGATGCTAAGAATCTGGGGTCGCTTCGGGGGGCTGCGTTGGTGATTGATGACAGAGTGGCGGAAAAAGAATGCTTGTTGTTGGCGGCGCTTACAACCTGGGAGTGCTTACACGATAATACGACGATACGCGGGATTTGTCTTCTTCCATAGGTGCCAACGGCTCGGACTCTTGGAGGCTTCCGCCCTGAAAAGAAATGCGATGAATTTCCATGGTGTCAGCAAGTTGACATTGGACCTCATTGGAGAAGGTCGCGTAGCTAAACGAGAAAACAAAAAAAGAAATTTCGCTGATGGTTCGCCCCAACTCGCATAGCGATCGTAACGAACCATCAATCAAGCTGCGACTCGGTAAGGCTTCAACAGTCTAGGCGACCCCGGGGCGGGGTGGCGCTGACAAGGGGAGAGGAGGATCGAGGAGCTGCAAGATGACATGATGTGTCAACATCGCTAAGCATGGCGTGGAGAAATACCATAACGGCCTCGAAGGATGGAAGAAAGTCTCTGTCTCTTTTGGCATTCGGATTTGCCATCTTGCCCCGGATTTTCGGGAAGCCCTCGGAATCTTCTAAAAGAGAGACAACAAGCTGAACAACAGTGGCGTCAGTGGAAAAACAATAACTAATAAACCAAGACTAGGCTGTGAGGAGTAAAGTCCAGCGTCAAAGCCAGAGAGAACCGGCGGACCGGGGCTTGAAACGAGACTCCAAGACCGGGGGAGCCATTGGTGGGAATGGCCCGGCGTCATCTCCACCTCCGCCGTTTGACGTGAATTAAGGGGGGACGGGAGAGAGGCGTCAGCGGCTTTTCGTCCGCGTTAAGGGCTGAAAGCTCTTCCTAAGTTCCTCTCTTGCGAGACCTCTTGCGAGACCGAGCTCTAGAGGGGAGAACCCAAGGCCTGGATGCCCCGAGAACATGTCCTCCGAGCCCGTCGTCTGATGTTGAGGAATAAGATCGGGTGCTAAGGCTCCTCTCCGTCCAGTGATGCGATGATGTGCAATGCAATGCCGCGATGCAACCAACTCCAGCGCAACTCTAATTCCCGCGGTTCTCCCTGTCCCAACGAGGCCCAGACCCGGTTGGAGGGAAACGAGACGGCCGTCGGGACGAAGGAAACGGCCAAAGTTTAACACAGAGTGTCAATCAGGTCAGCAATGGTTGACGTTGTTGCACAAGACACTCGGCATTGAGCTGTCAACTAGCAACCACCAGCGCCAACGCCAACGTCAAGCGTCAGCAGAACCACCTGACGTTCAGACCCAAACGAACCCGACCCTTGCTTTCCCTTGCAGCAGACAGAGACAGCCCAAGTCAAACATGGGCGACTCTCGGTTATCCAGCGCCCAGAGCCAGAAGCTATAGCCCCCCGGGCCGGTGGTGGGGGCCGTCGAAATTGCGCCCTCCGCCGCGTTTGCTGTGGTGAAACGGCCAGGGAGATTTGACCAGCCCAGGATCGTGCTATGCTGCGCAGACAAATGTCGACTTTTTGCACTCTACGCGCAGGCGATGGTGTAGGGCCCTTGTGGCCTTGCCCCGGGGCCTTGTCGCTGTCGTTGAGTCTGTCCGACGCAGCGGTCCGCGGCATCCATCCCTACCAGTTCTTGCCTGCAGCCCCTCCACCCCCCTTGCGGGTTGGGTATGCCCATAGTGAGGATCTTGGTGTTGTTGATGGGCTGAAGCGAGTAGACGAAGTAGGGGGGCGGGCTCCATCTCGAGACGATCGTTCTTAAATGGAGCTCAACACCACATTGCGTCCCTGTTGTGAGGCTTTTCTCTCTTCTTCTCTTCTTCAAGGGATTGTTGACCATCTCCTTGCCCAACCGACACTCTTTTTTCTTTCGACGCTCGTTCGTTCGTTCATTCATTCATTCAGAGTAGGCATTCAGTCCTACCCAAGCACAGAACCAAACGATACACAAACAAGCAAACACCAAACAGCGAAATCACGTCAACACAGACAAAACCCGGACTCTGACCGATTTTCATTCTTTTCTCTCTCACCTTGGGCAGCTCTGAGAGTTTCCCGGCTTTTTCAACCTCACAAGCAACATGCGTTTCCTCTCCATCCTCGGCCTCGCGGCCGTGGTCGTCGGCCAGCTGACGACCTCTTCCCTCAAGAAGCACGTCGACTCCGTCACGCTCTCCAAGGCCTTCAACCCCATCAAGGAGGCCTACTGGACCGGCTACCCCCACCACCGCCGCACCCCCTTCGCCGTCTCTCCCGACGGAAAGTCGGCCTACCTCGCCTACCTCGACGCCTCCGAGACGGGCGTCCACGTCCAGCCGGTCGACCCGACCACCTTCGCCGCCAAGGGAGATGCCATCACCATCTCGGGCGGTAAGGAGGCCGGCGGTCTCGTCGCCCACAACGACGGTTTCGCCGTCCTAACCAACGAGGCCATCTCCGGCGTCAAGGACCCCGTCGCCGTCATCTACCGCTACACCGACGGCAAGCAGACCTTCAAGACCTTCCTCGGCGGCCCCGGCGTCGACCAGGGCCAGGCCATGGCCTCCCCCGACATCAACGGTGACCTCGTCTTCTCCGAGAAGGCCGGTTATTACGCCGCCTACATCGTCGTCACCGCCTACGAGGGCTCCGCCACCGGCCACTTCGGCGATGCCATCCGCTACGTCGACACCACCGGCAAGCTGACCAACATCCCCGGCGCCTCCTCCAGCTGGGGCTGCTCCCACAACACGGGCATCGCCTTCGAGGAGGCCGACGAGGCCCCCTTTGCCTCCCTCTGCGCCGAGGACCAGGGCGCCATCTGGCTCAACACCAAGACCCAGGGCATGGGCAACAACGGCGTCAAGGTCTCCAACGAACACGTCATCAACGGCGGCGCCAACGAGGCCATGGGCGGCATGTCTGGCTCCTACAGCTCGATGGCGCGCTTCATCGGTGCCGACTCGTACATCTTCTCCTGGGTCTCCCGCGGCGCCAAGGACCTGACGCTCAACGACTGGATGGGCCAGGGCTACACCAAGTCCGTGAACCGCACCAACAACCGCAACGTCGCCGTCGCTCTCTTCTCGGACAAGAACACCCTCGTCGGCGAGCAGGCCACCTCCGAGGTCGGCGCTGCTGATGGTGACAAGCAGGTCAACTGGATCACCTCGGGCGCCAACGACTGCTCCAACGCCCACGCCGCCGCCTTCGACGCGTCCCGCGCCCTCGTCACCTGGGAGGAGATCTCCGACCCCATCTGCGACTTTGACGCCATGGGCTGCCGCGGTGCTTTCGCCGGCACCAAGTTCCAGATGGTCGGCAGCGACGGCAAGAAGCTCGGCGAGGTTGTCTCTTCCGACGACACCTACGTTGCCGGTGACATGGTCACCATGCCCGACGGCCGCATCTGCTGGCCCTACGTCACCATGGACTGGAAGCTCGACGGCCCCCAGCGCGGCTCCGAGGTCTCCAAGATGTCCTTCGCCTGCATGAGCGGTGGTGCCGGCTCCGGCTCCGCGCCCGCTCCCTCCGCCCCGGCTTCTTCTGCCGTTGCCACCTCCGCTGCCGCCGCCGCCCCGTCCACCACCGAGGCCGTTGAGGCTGTCGCCTCGTCCGGCGCTGCTGACCCCACCTTCCCCGCCGGCACCACCCCCGAACCCATCTTCGAGACCATCTCCGGCGTCGTGACCCCCAGCTCCAGCGTCCCCGCTACCTCTGCCCCCGCGGTCGAGCCCACTCCTGAGGCACCCTCCGCGCCCGCCGAGACTCCCGCCGCGTCCTCGTCCTCCTCTGCTCCCCCTGGCGCCCCCGAGCCCATCTTCGAGACCATTTCTCAGGGCTCCACCAAGGCGTCCGCTACTGCCCCGGCCGAGACCCCCGCCGCGTCTTCGGCCTTCTCTGCTCCCCCCGGCGCTCCCGAGCCCATCTTCGAGACCATCTCCGAGGGCTCCGCCAAGCCGTCCGCCACGGCCCCCGCCGGCACCACCGTCGCCGACCAGCTCCCCGAGGTCACCACGGCCCCCTCGGCCGGCCCGTCCAAGACCCGCACCAAGAAGCACCGCACCCGCACCCGCGGCCGCGGCGGCCAGGGTCCCCGGCCCACCAGCGGCGCCTCGCGCCCCGGCGGCAAGCCGTGCACCACCCGAACGACTGTCCACACCGTCTATGTGACCCGCGCATAAACGTGCGGTGATGAGATGTGGGGGGAGGAGATCTCAGGGGCTTGCCTGCCTTGTGCTCTTCCCTCCCTGGAGATGAAAGATGAGAGAGAGTCACGCGCCGATGGGACAATGCAAAAAGAACGCAGAAACTCTCGAGAAAATGAAAGACAAAAAAACACAAGGTGGAAAGCGTTGGGCTCGGTTTGAGAAGCAATTTTTCATGTACATACTATGTACGAACCTTTTTTTGTACAAAGCAAACTTTTCCCCCTCGACCTTTTATCTCCTTCGTAGATGACGATGGCCGAGGGTCTTTACGGCCGATCTTGAGCAATTGGACATATTGCGTTTAACATCGGCACTATGAAGAAACCCTTTCGAGTGACGTGACGCTGCAACGTGGAGTGAGCATTCATGGGTGTCATGATGGCTTCCTATCCGTGATCGGAAGTGAGGAGAGATTGAGAGCATTAGATGGGAAAGGGAGAGGGAAATGAAATGCGGCAAGAGTCAGTCAAGTAAGCCAAGCAATGGTCTGGACTCAAACCATGGGCTATTCCGTCTCCACGGTTCCTTGGCTTTATTTTGCGGGCCGTGGCAGGGATGCCTCGGAAGAGGCCGGCGAGGTTCATTGATTTCTATTTCCTGAATCGGCCCGGCAGATTGCGCACAATGCGAGAACGAGCAACTCGTGACCTGAGACTTGAGTCGTGGGTGAGGGTGATGTTTTGTGTGTAGTACGTAAGTGAGTTGTGAGTGAGTGTAAGTGGAATAAGTGAGTAGTGAGTGAGGGATGAGTGAGTGACTGAGTGAGAAACGATAAACGACAGCCGCACTGGCGCAACGGCGGGAAATGAGCCGCAGCCAATAAAACCCCACCAATGGTACCCTGAGACTCCGCTTGCTTGCCGCCGTAGCCAATGACAAAACGCCCTACGACTGGAAATTCCCTCGAAAGTATCCCCTTTTTTGCTGTGCAAGTGACCCGAGACCCGTGACCCGTCCATGTTCATAACAACACAGGAACGGGCATGGCATCCCGACGCCCAAGATGAATTAAGAGGCGGCCTAAACACCCTGAATGGACAGTCAGTGGAGTCGATGGACTGTGATGGCCCCTGCCGCGCATGTGTCCTTCAGGGGCGCCTCCTTGTCGCGATCTCAGGGCTCTCAAGGAACGAGTGGCCCTCCGCGGCATGCCCCGGTCCCCTCTACGGCGGTGACTTAAACCCCTCCTGGTATTTAATGGGGCGCCGGAAGATCCGTTACCGATCTCCGCCCCACGTGACCAGCTTAAAGGCACGAAGGTAGGTAGGTATGTAGTGTACTTCTCCCGGGCGCAGATGCATCGCCTTAGACTTGACCAAAACAACAACGCGTTAATCCACACAGTGGCCCATACAGCAGCCTACTTACCAGCCCGTCATTCAGGCCGCATACAAAATTGCATTTAAGCCAGATTGATCTTTGGGTTCGGCAACAATATGTGGTCTAAAAGTGTGCATTAATATGTAAAGAAAAAAATACTGTACCACGACTTGGGCAGGTGATTTGCCTTGTCACGTGCACTCGGCTAATATATGGGGCGACTTCTGAAGTGGTTTAAGTCACCGCCGTAGAGGGGACCGGGGCATGCCGCGGAGGGCCACTCCAAGAAACGGCGATACTGGCCCGCCATTGGGGCTCTCGGTCAGCATCCAGTAGCCCAAAAGAGACAGGGTGACAGGGGAGACTCGCCCAATGGGGAGGCCGCCGCGGACATACGGGCCCTTATTGGTCTTGGTGTTGAGTGCAATAGCAGGGGTACCTTCATCATAACGACATCAACACCAACCAAGGGAGCTTCTTCAACCCACGATCCATTCCCACGGCGCCCAGATGGACGGGAATCCCCGTTATGATGGAGAATGGAGCCTGTCGATAGGGGCCCATCCGATGATGGTCTTGCGCGATAGGCCAATCATCTCTCGCAGGGCGATGCCCTGGGGGGTGATGTGATATTGTCCTCCCACCTGACTCTACCTGACGGCGCATCGACTGCGGACTCCATCGCCGACGACCCTCTCCTCTGTTTCCCAAACGGCTCTTTTTGGCGGCACAGGATTTCTTGGAGACGCTCCTAACGCTCACATGCGCGTCGTAACCCCCGTCGACAAGCCGGCACCCTTTCTCCGTTCGCGGCCATCATCCGAGAGCACCTCGACCCTGCGCGCATCACCGCCGACCATAGCCATCACCAAGAACCGCATCCAACGGCTGCCGATGCTCGGCAGCGTCGCATCGATGCGCCTTTCCCTTTCCATCATCCCAAAGACCCTCCATCCTGTCCTGAACACCCATGTCATGCATGCCAGATAGACTCATCGCCCGGACAGGTGTCACGCCATTTGCTGCTGCCGCGTCTCCCTCCCCTCCCCCCGTCTAGTGATGGGTTGGACGACAGTAGCTGCTCCCTCTTGCCGTCGGCACATGCGCCATTACCGGCCGCACCAATCTCACATCCCATTTGTTTATCTCCTGAAAGGGGAATGGCCTTGAGGCTATCAAGGAGACTGCATGACATGGGGGGAGACGGGGAGCCTGCAGGACGAGACGAACGCCATGATCATATAAGGCGTAGTAGCCACTCCCTCCCTCTCGGTGTTGAGAGGATTCAGCAGCAGCAGCAGCACCTGTTCCGTTGGTGATCTTGCCCTCGCCCAGTCAGTCGTTCATTGACTCGATTCCCACGCCAGCTCACAACCTTGAGCGTCCTCTCCTTAATACCTGATACCCCTCGTTAGCGATTAAGCTGCGACCACACGATCTTTCAAGTCTAGTTCATTTTTTGATACCCTTCCCCTTTTACTTACTCATAATGGTTCGGTCGACTCTCGCCGGCCGCCTCTTGGCGGCCCTCCTCTTCGCCTCCGGCGCCGCCGCCCACGCCGAGGGGTGCGGATGCTCCGCCGACGGGGTGAAGCGCGTCACCTACATCGTGGTCGAGATGCCCGAGCAGGAGCCCGAGAACTTCCCCATCTACGAGACCCTCTCGGACCCTACTTCCACCCTCTCGACCGTCGCGACCGCGACGCCCACGGGCAAGTTCACCGCCCAGGCCGCCCACGTCATCGAGGACTACCCGACGGCCAAGGAGGTCCCGGCCTTCGAGGAAACCGCCGTCAAGCCCGAGACCCTTCGCCCTGCCGTCAACACGACGCACACCTTCGGACCCACCGTCGCCCCCGGCGTCGACACCAAGGACCCCATCAACATCGTCCCCGCCAAGAACATCTCGCTCTACTACTCGGCCACCGAGACCGAGGAGCAGGGCTCCATCAACGTGACCCTCGCGCTCAACAACCCTGCCGTGGTCCTTGAGCAGGTCGACGCCGTCAAGACCGTCGTGTGCGGCGACGACGAGCTCACCGTCTCCTTCTCCGACGCCGAAGCCTTCGACGAGGCCGTCAAGGACTGGTCCGAGTCCGACGAGGGCTTCATCCTCATCACCAACCACCTGGGCAACTGCGACGCCGAGTTCGAGCGCGGCTTCTTCCTCGCCACAGGCATCCAGCACAACAAGGACGACCTCTCCATCACCGTCGCCGCCTCTAAGGAGGAGCTGGCCAACATCGCCGGCGAGTGCGAGATGTCCTTCTCCTCCCTGCCCGCTGCCACACTCTCCAAGCGCCTCACCCTCGACGCCAGCACCTCCATCACCTTTGCCGAGGGTCTCGCCGACAACACGGTGCTCTTCAGCGACGGACAGTACGTCAACATCACCGCCGACGAGGCCTGGTTCTCCTCCACCATCACCTTCTCAGGATTCCTGAAGTACAACTTCTGGGGCTTCAAGCTCGAGGCGCTCTACTTCGACCTCGATACCACCTTCGACTCCGCCGTCGGCATCTCCGTCGACGTCGCCGCCGCCTACAGCCACCAGCTCAAGTACGCCCCCGACGAGCTCGCCTACTCCCTCGTCTCCGTCCCCGGCCTCGTCCAGCTCGGCCCGGGCGTGGCCTTCGCAGTCGGCCTCGACTTCGACGTCTCCGCCGCTGTCGGCGTCACCGCGGGCCTCAGCGTGACCCTCCCCGCCGGCAACGTGCACCTCGACCTCCTGCACCAGGCCAACTCGCGCGCGACGGGCTGGGAGCCCAAGTACAGCAGCTACGCCAACATAACCGAGGCCGCCGACGTGCGCGTCGACGCCTCGGCCGACCTGACGGTGCAGCTCGCCATCAAGCTGCTCGGCGGTCTCGTCGACCTCAGCTCGGGGCTGACCGCCACCCCCGGGTTCGACAACACCTTCAAGCTGCGCGGCGAGCAGAACCTCGGCATCGCGGGCAACTTCACCAGCAAGCCGAGCGAGCTGAGCGCCGAGGTGCCCAAGGACGGGCTCGTGTGCGCCGAGAAAAACGGCGTCGAGTTCGCGACGGACTTCTACTTCAACCTGACGGCCTTCGCGACCAAGTGGTGGAGCGCGGAGCTGTACAGCACCCGCCTGCCGCTGTGGGATCTGTGCTACAGCTTCTAAGTTTGTTGAGGTGAGGTGGTCTTCTAAGGACGGAACGGGGAAGATGAGATGGCCCGGTGTTTGTGCGCGATTATGCATAAAGCTACGCGCGCGGCACTTGACGAGATATACATAACTACCTTATGATGTATAATATTTATTTCATAATATCCCCAACATGGGGACAATAGAAGAGCGAGGACAGCTGCAGCCCCTCTACTTCTCTTTCTACCTTACCCACCTACGTGTCCTTCGGCCTCGGCCTCCAGTTAGGCTTCAAGGTTATTCGTACCCGTAACTGCCTTGTGAACGAGGGTCACGAACACAAATGCCGCGCCAAGGACGTGATCAGCCGAGTGGGAGGCGATCTACTGCATTTGAGACCGGAGAGACAGACGCGTGGAGTTGCTTCCAGAATTAGATCACCCGTCGTGAGTAGGCAGGTCATCTTCATCTGCCGCCTGCGACATCGCGCAGGAACGTTCGATTCGAGCCAGCGCCAATGGGATTGTTCGATCGCCATTGCATGAATCAGATTATGGATGGCTGAGCGAGAGTGTGGGTGAAGAACGGGGGCGGGGGGAGACGTTCGGCAGAACCCAAACCCCCCGCAATCCTTTCACTCTCTTCCCGGGCCCAGAGCCGTGGTTCCTTATTTTATCACTGCCTGTTCAAGCTTATTTTTGGCTTTCACTGCGGTGGTGGCCAGTTGTGTCTTCAGGTGTGATCGACCGTCGACGTAAGTACTACGTGCGGGACATGTTCGTCACGTATCGCAGAGCCGGTTTCAGGACCGCTTGAGTCATCCGGTTACGGATTGACACGCGACGCTTTCCCTGCTAAACGCCACTGGTCATCGGATGGCATAACGTCTGACAGCGGACGATGAGAACCTTCCCCGCTGACTTGAAAAAACCTAGAACGCTGTCGACCTGCAGCTTGCGCGTCAATCTTTTGCTTCAAAACTCGAGGCCAAGACTTTTGCAAAGGAAGACGACGGGATCGTCCTGCGCCAGCCAAGACTTTGCTGGTGAGGTTTCTGAGACTGATGCGACTCGTCGAAACTTTTGTGGAGTCACTCTGATGTTTTGGGAGTTTCCTAACCCCCGCCTTTTGACGCCCCCCTTGTGATATTTTGAGAGTTGCTTGTAGGGATACATGGGTCAATATCAGGAGGAGGGGAAGATTAGTCTGAAGTTGTCCGTTGAAAGCGACAGCTGAGAAGAACTGGAGGTCGACGTGCCGGGCTCGTGGTATGTGCCACCCCCGTACCGGAGAGGGTTGACTGGGATTCGGTGAGTTGTTTCACGGGGGTTATATCGCGGTTTATTGGTGCTGAAGATGTGCTTATTTTTGATGCAACATGGAGTTGCTCCACATCCAACTACACCGTCGCAGCAGCAAGCTCACGGTCGAAGGGGCGAGATCAACTGGAAAGAAGGGATGGCGTGCGGGCAGGGCCCAGATGACGGACGACAGACCGGAAAGGGGGAGATGGGAATAATATAAAGATTGGGTCTTGGCCGCGATGAAGGGGAGTTGAGACAGCCTCTTCACCTCCCATCGCATCTCATCACCTCTTCCATCATTCTCACCCTTTCCTTCACTTGAGCTAGTCTCATTCTTTTCGTTCATCAACTACTCAGGCAGTAGTCAGTCCTTGTTTCTGTTTCTGTCTCTCCCTTTCACACCTTCTTTTACCCACTCACTCCCCTGAGGTCATCTACAGCACATAACTCACCCTCCACCACCATGAAGTTTTCCCACGCAGCATTCGTCCTCCTCGCCGGCGTCGCCGCCGCGGCGCCCGCGACCTTCTCCTCCACCTCCACCTCCAACGCCCTCCGCCAGCAGGCCCGCCAGCGCCGCGCCAATGGCGGCGGCGGCAGCGACCTCATCGCCCAGCTGCAGGCCACATTTGACCGCAACAACCCGAACGGCACCCCGACCACCGCGGGTGACCCGGATGACCTCAACGGGGATGGCGTCATCAACGTCTTCGAGGCCGGTGCGCAGGCGAGTAAGCGCAAGCGCGGCGGTGGGCAGCAGAATGCCGCTGGGAACGGTGCCCAGGCTAAGGGCGACAACAACAACAATGCTGCTGATGATGAGGAAGATGCTGTTGCTGGCGGCAACAACAACAACAATGCTGATGATGAGGAAGATGCTGTTGCTGGCGGCAACAACAACAACAATGCCGGGAACGGCAACGGCAACAAGAATGCAGGCAATGGCAACGCTGGTGCAGGTGCAGGTGCCGGTGGCGGTGTTGCTAACAACGGCACTGCCAACGCTGGCGGCAACGCTGGCAACGCTGGCAATGCCAACAACGGAAACAACAACAACAATAACAACGACGACGACGATGAGGAGGAAGCTGCTGGCAACGGCAACGGCAACAACAACGCCGGTAACAACAACAACAATGCTGATGACGAGGAAGAGGCCGCTGGAGGAAACGGTGGCAACAACAACAACGCTGGCGGCAACAACAACGCCGACGACGAGGAGGAAGCCGCCGGCAACGCTGGAAACGCCAATAACGGAAACCAGAAGAACGCCGGCAACGGCAACAACAACAACAATGCGGACGAGGAGGCCGACGGCGGAAACGCTAACGACAACGCCGGCAACGCTGAGGAGGAGGCTGATGCCGGCAATGCCAATAACAACAACGCCGATGAGGAGACCGGGAACGGAGCCGACGCCGAGGAGAACGGCAACACGAACAACGGCAACGCGAACAACGGCGGCGGCAAGCAGAAGAACGCCGGCAACAACAACGACAAGCGCGAGGTTCTCACCCGTGGTCGGTTTCTCCGTCGCGCTTGGTGAATCGCGTCCCAGTCAGAATGACGGCCCCTCAAGGAAAGTGTCCGACAACGACAAGAACTCTGTCAATGACAAAGCCAATGACGGACGCCGCGGGAAGGGGAGGGCGAAAGAGAAGGGCAGGGCCAAGTCACCCAGGAAGGGCCAGGGTACGTCCCGGCCCAAGGACGGCGACAACCGCCGGCCGGATCGCGCCGAGGAGAGCGCAGCGGCGTACCAGCAGGACGGCATCCGCCCGGGCTCCGGGATGGGGTTCGCTGAGCTGTTGGAGTTTTACGAGATTCGGTGTGATGAGTGATGCAGCTTAATGTTTTCAGACTAGGCAGGAGTTTTTGTGTTTCTCGCATAGATGAAAGAACAACTTGAACTGCAAAGTGCGACTTTACTGTGCTTGCATTATTGGGAGATTATGTGTGATAAAATATAAGGGAATTAACTCCGAACTGCTCTCTCTGGTAAGCAAACCAAAGAGACAAGGAGCTGTCCTTGAGTCTTAATTCATACACTCATCAAGATCTGTAGTGGGCATCAGAGAACAATCGCGAAAGCAGCCGCAGCCACAACACCAAGCAATCCGGCTCTTTCGACCGCCGCACCGCCCGGCGTAGCAGACGGCGCGAACTCTCCCGTGATAGTAGCCCCAAGGGCGCCAGAAGACGAAGCCCCCGAGGATGCAGCACCGGAAGACGCGGCATCCGAGCCCGAAGCTGCCGTGGCAGCGCTCGTGGTCACCTCCTTGGCTCCGGCAGTGACAGTGACGGCGGCGACGGTGACCGTTGGCGCAGTGGCGGTGACGGTGTAGGTGGTGTACGGCGGGATCTTTGTGCTGAGCTTGATGCCGCAGACGGCCTCGGTGTCGAAGGTGAAGGGCAGGTTCCTGGTTTCGCAGCCCAGGCTCTGGCGCTCAATGGAGGCTGTTGACGTGAGTTGGGAGGTTCTGAGTGGGTGTTGAGGTGTAAGATGGGAGAGAAATGCTCACCTTCCAAGACCTCGATTTCGCACTTCTCAGCCATGCAGCAAAAGTACCTCTCGCGGTACTTCTGCTGGGTGCACATGCACGCCGCGTCGTCGGTGCAGGAGCCGCCGGGGAAGCTGCCGAAGAAGCATCCGTTCTATAAAGACGAGAAGGTAAGCCTTCCGATGAAGCGTTTTGGGGCTGTGGAAGAACTGAGATGAGAATGGTTATGGCCACTTACGTCGCACTTCGATCTGCGCAGTTCTCTCTCCTGGTCCCACTCGTCGAACGCGACGGCTGTGGTGGCGCACAGCAGGCCGAAGAGAGTGTAAGAAGTGATGGGCTTCATGGTGTATCTGTACCGGCAAAACGAGTGACGAGGGTCGGTTAGTGAGCGAGCGAGCGACTGAGTGAGATGAATGAGCCACAAGAGCGGTCGTCGTTCGAAAAAGCCACGAGTGACTATTTGTATGAGAAGGGACCAGTTCACACCGTCACATCTCCCGTACCTCATCTCATCGTGCCGCTTGAGCCCCTGGTCTCTTCTGCAGAGTCACACGGTCTGGTGGCTGATCAAAATTGTGCCGCAGATCCAAACGCCCGGAGCTTGACTTGATTCGGCACTTCGCTTCGCGATGAGGCCAATCTCACAGTGAACCTCTAATGCTGCAGTGAATTTCGGGTAAAAGGGCTTAAGATTTATTAGCGCATGTCGCCCTGTTGATCCTGCCGAGCCTATCGGAGTGGACGGTCAGCAGCTACGAGCTGACGGACACAGGGTTATTACCATTTTCGCGATGGTGTGTCATTCTTGCCGGATGGAACTTCGTGTCTACAAATATCGCAAGCTTCAGTAAGGACATCTGAAAGAGTCACAGGCATCTCACCTCTTCCATGTCTACATGCTTAGGGCGAGAGCATCCTCGCCCGTATTACTCCCGCGGCGGTTTTTGAGGTTCTGTGGCTTTTTTTGAGTGAAACTAAGGGCAAAACAAATCATACTCGAAGAGCCTAACGAGTCGTGATTTATGAACTGTTGAAGTGAGATGAGATGAACAAAAACAGATGAGACGTCTTGCTAGGCTCTCACCAGGGAAGCCACTCATCCGGGATCTGGTGAGATGTTCCTAGGAACCCCTACATCATGAGGCAGCCAGCCTTGTCAACAGATCGAATCAAAAGAAATAGGATTTACCATAGCAAAAACAGACTCGAGCCTCTTGATCTAGTCTTTGAGATTTAGCCGCAATCCACGGATCTGGATCGCGATGAGGCGGACCGGGTGAGGCAATGGGGCTCCGAAGGCGCGGTGACCTCCCCCGGAGCTAGGGCAGTTCCCCCACTGCAATCCGCCTGTCCCAAGACTTACAGCGGGCCCAGTTCGCCACGGCCCGCCGAGCTCCAGTACTGTGGGACGCCGAGACGCGAGACGCCCGTTCGTCTATGACGAGCCTCTTGCGTCAATCGGTCTCGACGTCACTCTGTCGGAATTCAAGGCCCGCCTGCCATCATATCATGACCTTCTTACCTGATAAGTTCCATAGATTCAAAAGATAAGATAGCTGGTAGACGTGATACAAAACTCAAGATACCTTCCCCTTACGTCTCATTTACACCTCAATAATTCAACCTGAGTAGCCTTGATCACATTCACCACAAGCTAAATCGGTTCTATACAGTCGAAACACACGCCATCATGAGTTCACCGAAAACCGTCTTCCAGCTCAGTGGAACATGCAACAATTACAACTGGGGGAAGAAGGGCCGCGAATCTCTCGCGGCTCGTCTGTGCGAGAACACCCCCGGCACCGGCTTCAAAATCAACGATGATGAGGCCTACTCGGAGATGTGGTTCGGCGACTACCCTGACTTTCCCGCCCGCGTGCTCGAGACGGGTGAGCCGCTGCGGGATGTCCTTCAGAAGAACAAGGAGAAGCTTCTTGGGAAGAAGGTCATTAAAGAGCTCGAAGGCCAGCTGCCGTATCTACCCAAGGTGCGCCCATGTCATCATAAATCTCTTCGAAATCACGATACTCACATGTAACAGATCCTCTCAATCAGCAAGGCGCTGCCCCTCCAAATCCACCCCAACAAGTCCCTCGCCAGCAAGCTCCACGAACAGGACCCAGAAAACTTCACAGACCCCAACCACAAGCCCGAGATCGCAGTCGCCCTCGGCAAGTTCGAGGTCTTCGCCGGCTTCAAGCCACTCGACCACATCTCGCCCATCTTCAACATCCCCGCCCTGCGGGATTTCATCCCCGACGGCACCCGCACCTGGACCGACGAGACGCTGCGCGAGGTCACCCGACGCATCCTGCTCGCCGACGAGGCCGCTGTCGAGAAGGCGGCAAAAGCCCTCGGCGACACCCCGCGCGAGGAGCTCGGTGGAAACGCCTACGTGCTGCAGCTGCTACCGCGCCTGCAGGGGCAGTATGGCAAGGGCGATCCGGGGACGCTCGTTGCGCTGCTGTGCATGAACTTCCTCGTTCTTGAGGCTGGCGAGGCGCTGTATATTCCCGCCGACGGGATCCATGCATACCTCTCCGGCGATATCGTCGAGTGCATGGCGCGCTCGAACAATGTGCTCAATACCGGGTTCTGCCCGCCGGGTGACAGGAACAATGTGGAATTGTTCTCCAAGACATTGACGTTCAAGGCGCATAGCAAAAAAGATGTCTCGTTGCCGGCGGAGAAGAGCCCGCGTGGTGCCCGGGGCCGGACGGTCGTGTATCGCCCACCGCTGAGCGAGTTTGACATGTTGAGGACGGAGTTGGACGAGAAGAACACGGAAGAGGCCATCAAGGCTGGCGAGGGCCCGGCCGTTGCGATCGTCACTGGGGGTGAGGGTGTCTTGGAGGCGGACGGGAACCAATTCGATGTTAAGGCTGGTCACATTTACTTTGTGGCTCCTGACGTGGAGGCCAAGTGGAAGAGCAAGGGTTTATTGCAGGTCTTTACGACTGTTGTTTAGAAGTAGAGCGGTTTGACTGGTAGATTGATAGACCGCGGCAGCACGATGTAATGATATGTCGACTAGATCAATGATGGTTCTCTTCCTATCACAACTTGGAATGTTTATTCATCTAGGTACAGTGGATCGTTTTGGAAACCCGTGGGCTTCCTGATACGCCTTTTTTCCTACCTTTTTTCTTTCCCCTCCGCCATCATCGTCGGTGGAGGCCCAAAACGCACATTTCAACTCAATTCTAGCCACACTGCCAGTCTTTACTATACACCGATGCACATTCGAAAATACCAGGGAAAACCCGTGGGCTTCGACTCGCCGGAACCGTTGGTTAGGCTGCCAGGGTGTTGAACTGCCTCATTAATGACCCTTGCTAGGCAGCTGATCCACCAACAACCAACATGAGCCCATGGACGAGAGCTTAATCTGCCTTGGCGGCGAATTCCGGGACATTCTCAAAGTGTCCTCCATAAGAGACGATTTCCCCCAGTTGTCGCGCGGCACAGTCGTCATCGCATCAAAGTTTACTCACATCCGCGCTCAATCACCAACTTCTGGCAAGGTCATTTGAGACTAAAACCTGGTTCCCCAACTTCCCCGTCGTGGGTGGACATGATGTTCCACTCCGCTCCTCGCCACTTGCGACCTTGTCTGACCACCGCGAGGTCAGCAAACCCCAGAATGCCCGTGTCTCCTACAAGACTTCCCCTGCGGTCGATACTTGCGTCAGCTCGATACTTCTCATCCGCGAGAAGCCCTGGTCCGCGACCTCCCACCAGATCCATTGCTCGGTTACCAAGCCAGAGGCTGAGCCTTCATCCGAGCCGCCGGTCGATGTTCATCTGGAAACCCGAACGCGAAGCGATCTCCATTAAACTACTAGAGCTAGATTCAGACATGCGAAGAATCTACGGAACTTCAAAATACGCCAGAGAAGATCAGGGCTGCACAGAAGAAAACTACGCTGCCTTTCGGGGACTGAAGTTGCCAGAGAGCTTCGATCATTGGGCTGCGAAATTCTATGTCGTCAACGGCATCCGGCACAACGAGGAGTTTGCCCGCTCTACCGAGGTATCCGACCTCTGCGCGGGAAAAGGGGCAGATGAAAGC
Source organism: Colletotrichum sojae (assembly GCA_014235955.1). Classification (NCBI taxonomy): domain Eukaryota; kingdom Fungi; phylum Ascomycota; class Sordariomycetes; order Glomerellales; family Glomerellaceae; genus Colletotrichum; species Colletotrichum sojae. Next base: position 48,064 of record WIGN01000122.1, on the reverse strand, counting down.
AGCCGGTACCTGTACGCCAGGGCTCGCAACGCCCGCCTCATCATGAGCAACACGATACCAGAGATGACTCGCGACAAGGAGAAGCCGTATTGCATATGGCACCCAGATCTCGCGAGCGAGGAAACGTACCGAAAGCTTGCGACGAAGTACCCTGATATGCGGTACCACGTCGGGCGCGCGTGTGCTGTTGCGGGTTACGACGCCCTCTACCGCGAGCTCAATCTGCTGCCGGATGTCTCTATCGCCGAAGAAGCCCGGGACAACGGCTCCACGGCCATCTTCGAGTCGATTGTGAGCCAGCACGTGAGGTACGCCGTCATGAATGACTACAGACGAACGGTGGAACTCGACAACCCGAGAGCCGGCGCGACCCTGAACAACGATGCCGCCGTGCGTTCCACCCTCATCTCCCGAGAGGTCCGGGAGATGTATACCTGTGGAGGTCCGGATGACGAGGGCTTCTACTTTGACATCCAGGAGGATGGCAATATCAGCCCGGCGCGGTACCCGCGGCGCGGCACGGAGAAGATTCCGAAGCAGCACGAGGATATCACCTACATGCCGCTCCCCCAGGACCTCCCGGCGTTGAACAAAGACGTGCTCATAAACCTGGCCGCCTGGAACGGCAACGTCGAGAGATACCTTCGCCTCCGTCATCCGCGGCGCGTACTTCCACACCCCCTTCGCCCGGTGGCTAGACACCTGCCTCCACTCCCTCTTCAACGAGAACGACGCCGTCTTCGTCCGACAGGCAGTCAACGCCCGCTTCATCATGGACAACGACCTCTCGCGGATAACTCACGACACGCACGGTTACAAAATCCCGACGCTCTTCTGGTGGCCGCACCTCCCGACCAATGACACCCTGCGCGAGCTGGCCTGGCGGCGGCCCGACGTGAACCAGCTTGTCGCGCTGGCCTGCATCGCGGCAAACTACCAGGACGTGTTTGACGAGATCGACGCGGAGCCGTCGCAGTGGCAGTGGCAGCTCGCCAGCAACAGCCCCAACCCGCACTACCTCGCCTCCCTCGAGCGGCGGGCGGCAAACCCGGCGCTGTGCCGGTTCTGGGCCAGCCGGACGGAGTGCGGCGTGCCATACAGCGACGAGTCCTTTGAGAAGCGCCTCCTTCGGATGGACAAGGAGCCGACGAGGTGGCGGTCGCGTGGATGGTTATACGGCGCCCGGGGGGGTTTACGCAACGCGGCCGAGGCCGAGCACTACGAGCCGTCCGATTGGTACGATGAGTCCACGTGGGAGAAGTCCCAGTACCAGGCCGGCGAGCTCTTCCTCCCGTGGGTGCAGAAACAGGCCGCGTCGTGGAACACGCACATCAGCGCGACGGAGGAGGCGAGAGGCAGGCCGCTGCTGTACTCGTCCGCCGCGGACGTCGAGCGGCGCAAGACGCCGGCGCCGGCGCCGGCGCCGGGGTGGCCCAAGGACTTTTCGCACTGGTACGATAGCTGCGAGAGCTGGCAGTTTGTCAAGGGGAGAGAAGATTTGGGGGGACCCCCGGCTGAAAAGGAATTGAGTTGGTGTGAAGACTGGCGCTCGACTCGCAGGGCCTGATACATTTGCAATTAAGTTGCAACAGCTCGTAGTCAGCAGAAGGTGCTCTTGAAATCTGTTGGACAATCAAGACGTTGCCGAAACCACAACGTTTTTACTATGATGTACTAATCCGCGACAATGCATTCTTTGATTCTAAACTACTCTCTAACGTCGACCGTGACTTCTGACAGCCAACTGGGCCAGCTCCTTGTGGTATCACAACGCCGAACTCCTGAACCACAAATCCAAACAAAATCCAACTAATCATGAGCGCCGAAACTATGATCCTTACTCTTGGCGCTCTTCACGGCATTCTCAACAGCAGACGACAAATCAAGATGGAAAAAAGGCCGGTTGACGCCGGTGATGGCAATCAGCGAGCGGACTTCACCCTCCTTACTGCACCCAAGACCGTCATCTTCCAGACTCGATGCCGAAGAACTCTCGGAGACACACGCTCCCTTCGGGTTCAACTCAGCGGGCCGCTGATCCTCACAAAGCAGGGGCGACCGGCCGGCTACCTCGGCGAGTGTGAACACCGGCTCCCAGCCCTCCAGACTCCGCCCCGGTGCAGGACACCCGAAGCCCGAGACGGATAGCGCGCGGCGGGCCCAGTGGCTCTGGAGGCCGGCGACGTGCCATTCCACGGGCTCGGGCGCGGCCCAGCGGTCTAGTTGGCCACGGAGGTCGATCAGGCCCTCGACGGCGCCCGAGTCCATGTTATTCACGGCGGAGCAGTCGAGGACGATGGCCCTGAGCAGCGGCTTTGCAGCGTCAGGGGACTCGGCGTCGGTAGCAGTGGGCACCGGCTCGTTCCAGGGCCGGTCACCTGGGTGTTCGTACTGAGGCGGCGTCGTGCGGCGGGTGCAGCGCGTGACGTGCTCTGCGAGGCGATCCACGTACTGCGCCTGGTTGAGGTAGTTGAAGCCCTCAGTGAAACGGTAGGCGAAGACGCCTA
>WIGN01000122.1:0-45458 GCA_014235955.1 Colletotrichum sojae | reverse complement strand
GCTCTGCGAGGCGATCCACGTACTGCGCCTGGTTGAGGTAGTTGAAGCCCTCAGTGAAACGGTAGGCGAAGACGCCTAGGTAGAGTTCGCCGACGTGGACGGCTGGGTTTGTGCCGTCTTTACGGTCGAGGGGGAGGAAGACTTCTCTCTCTGAGAGGCGGGAGGAGTTGTGGGTGCAGTGGTTGTGGTGGGAGAGGGTCTGCGAGCTGCTCACGGAGTGACGATCCGAGTCGGTCTGGTCGGCGGGGCTGTGGTCCGGATGGCGGTACGTCCGCACCCGGCCGAGGAAGCGGCCCTTGGCCCGGGCGAGGCGGAGTAGGAGCAGGGCGGCTGACAAGGCGACGGTGGCGTAGATGCCGTCTTCCAGGCTGATGAAGACGGAGACGAAAACGCCGGTGAAGTAGATGAACAAGTCCGGAGGCGACATGAGCCAGGACTTGAAGATGTGGTCCGGGGAGGTGATGAGGTTGATCACGGCGTGGATGATGAGTGCGGCCAGGCTTGCCATCGGGATGAAGTACAGGACGGACGTCAAGGCGTAGAGAGCGAGAAGGAGGATTATACCGTTGAAGATGCCGGCGAGAGGGGTTCTCACGCCGGCCTTGGAGAGAATAGCAGTGCCGCCAAAGGAGCCCGTCGAGGAATACGCTCCCAGGAACGGGCCAAAGAGGTTTGTACAGCCAATGGAGATGAGTTCCTGCGAGGGCTGAACGGTGTAGTTGTTGATGCGACCGAACGATTTGCCAATTGCGATATGTTCGATCACAAGAATTATCACCGTGGCCGGGAGATCAGGGAGTAGTGCCGAGATGAGCTTGGGGCTCAGACTGGGCGGTCCGGCATGTGTAAAACCCCTCGCCAAGGTTCCCGTGATACGGAACCGGTGCTCGCCATCCTCCAACCCGCGATTAACCAGGAAACTAATGAGCGTGTACAGCAAGATGGTAAACGTCATCCTCAGCGAGCACATCATCTCCCACATCCGCTTCCGTTGCGGCTTCCCCGCCCCGCGGGCCATGCGCTCGCAGAACCACTTGATGAGCGCAAGCAGCAGCAGCGCCGTCAGGCCGACGGCGGCGTCGAGCTTGGCGCGGGGCAGACCCCGGGCGGTGTCGACGAAGACGCGGTAGGCGGATGCCTTGGAGTTGACGCCGTCGATGCCGAGGAGGGAGGGCACCTGGCTGAGGGTGATGGTGATGGCGGCGGCCGTGACGAAGGCGGAGATGGCGACGTGCGGGATGAACTCGACGATCCAGTCGAGGCGGAGGAGGCCGAAGACAAGGAGGACGGCGCCGGCGAGGAAGGCGAGGGTCTTTGAGATTTCTTCGGGGGCGAACTCGCCTGGGTGTTCTTCGAGGACTCTGGCGCTGACTTTGCCGACGAGGAGGGAGACTACGGCGGTGGCCTGGCTCTTGGTATTAGATGTGGGTGGTCAAGTAGGTATGGGACTGAGCTTACCCCTATTGCGATGTCTTTGGACGTGCCGAAGAGCCAGTAGAGTGCTGCGCCGGTGAAGGATGTGTAGAGACCGTATTCGGGGCTGAGGCGGGCGAGGAGGGCGTAGGCCATCGCCTGGGGAATGACGACGAGTCCGAGTGTTATACCTAAGAGTTATCAGTCAAAGTTACAAAAGAGGAACGGAAAGGAGGTTGAAGATCCTTACCAGCAATGGCATCAGATACTAGCCAGCGGGTGTTGTATCGGAAGATCCACTTGGTGAAAGGGAACAGGCTCTTAACGTAGCGGACAGACCCGTATTTCGTCGGGACGTGCTCGAGCAGCCATTCTTTTACCGTCGGGTCTTCTTCGTAGTAGGGGTCGTGGGGAGAGATCGACCTGGCTAGGTGGTCGTGTAGTTGCTGCGTCTGATGGCGTGTGCTGGCCTCGAAGTCGATGCCGAGGACCTTGGCTGCCAACGAGCCAGCCTTGCTTAAAGCTTTCATGGCTTATCTCCCTACGTCGGGAAGGAAAAATCGGTCCTTAAGGCGTAGATCGGTTTCGAAAGACGGGACGTGAAGTCATCCGGGAACCTGGAAGCCGTCTGTTGTAAGCACACAAAACGGCGACAGAACTCTGCAAGATGTTTCCTCAGATGAGAGGCGAATAAAGGAGAGATGATGTATCGTGTGTGTCTGTGTGTGCCGCTATCGAGATACGTATGATCTGAAAGACGAGAAGACGACGTGTGGGCCGGTTATAAGATGGAGCGTCGGCTGTCTCGAGAGGCATACCGCTCCCAAGAAGCCGCACCGCCAGCCGCCTTGGCGCCCGTGTTATCGGGGAAGAGGGGGGAGGGAGGGACTAGGATGTCTGCTTGGCTGCAGGCCGGGGAAGGTTACGGAGTAATCCTTACGTGTGTGACGCGACGATCTAGAACATCGACTCTGTTTCGTGGTCTTTCGTTTACTGGACGGTGAGTCTGGTCTGGACAACACCTGTTCCTGAACTCCAGGTCATTCCATGTCGAACAAGGAGTTGAAAGAAAGGAAGAGAAGGAAAGAGAAAAGTCAATTTCGGCGACCTGAAAAATTGATACCCCCCAGGCCTCTTCGCCGGGAACGGGGGCTGGCGGCATTAGGTTTTGGGCGTTCGTCCATGGAGCCGGCACTGGCCGATGGGTCCTCGGGGACCAGACAAACCGGCCTAGTTGCCCTAGAAGTGGATCATGATGTGAAGCCTATGTAACTTGGCTTGCGTCGGTGAGGTGGACGATAAGGGAGCCATGCAGTTTGCTGGTGGCGGTTGGTTGTCTCCGGTGCACCGACAGCCGGTCCGGGCGGATATCGGTGCGGGATCCCCGCTGCGGACCGGCCTCGGCCCCGTTTGTCGGGGATCGATGGGGATCGATGGGGACGCGGATCGGGGGGGTCCCCTCTTGCCCTTACCCTGCTGCTATCCTTTCCCCATACTCTAGGATGATAGAGTTTTGCATACATGTAAGCACCCGTCCCTCCAGAAATGGCTGTTGTTTCCCAAAGTTTCGTTCTGTGAAGAGAAACCTTGTCCAGGTTGTCAGAAATGCTATGCGACTTCCTCTCATCATGACTTACTTGTTAACCGGGGACTTTGAACAAGTCTCCGGTCGGAAACAATCGCGCTATTGATAGATAAGAGGTCGGTCCCCCCTTGTCTGGTCGTTTCGTGTCGTGTCGTGTCATGCCGTGGCATGTTTCTCTCACCGGCAGTCGGTCACGCTCACCGGCTTCCCATGCAGCGGCAACTCGAGTCTTTCTCAGTGGCGCCGGCTGCCGTCGATATCGACCTCGGCCCTGGGCCTTCTCCCTTTTGTCGTCGGTCTAGGCCGACGGCTTTATTTCTTGGTCGGGTTTTCCAATGAATAACCTACGTCAGTCCGGCTAATACCTTGGCTTGGCAGCTTGGAGAGAGACACCCGACCAAGATCACCCGGTCCAGACCCTACTTGCCTCCCTTTCTACCAGCAACACCTCAGAACAGTGGTCACAACAGGTCGTCATTCGAGTAAACGTTACCTAACCCTCACCGATCTTCTCCCGCCTGCTGAGCTCCGACCCGACTGTGGGTCACAATCCTCCCCGGAAGTGCATTCCCGCGCTTACTCTCTGAGTCATCAGCGTCCTCCCGCCACAAACTCGCAAACCCACCCGCAACATCTGTTGGTCGCGATGTGCATGGCCTGATGGTCTAGAGGTATGATTCTCGCTTTGGGTGCGAGAGGTCCCGGGTTCAATCCCCGGTCAGGCCCTTTCTTTTGCTCTTTTGGCCTCTGGGACACCAGCCATCCCAATTGCTTGTTGTGGACGCCCGAAAACTCCTTTCTTAGCGGTATTTTCCCTCTCAGTGGCAATGACAGGGGCACGGCAACGTCACGTTCTGAACATGGGACCAGGAACGCTGACGGCACGGGGTACGGGCCCTCTGCAAGTTTAATAATAGTCCGAGCGATTACTTTTGATCGCGTGTGTTCGCCGACGGGTTGTTTAATACTTTGCGGCGTGTTGTTGTTTCCGGCGCTTACGTAGGTTTTCTAAGCCCATCTTGAAGCGTTCTCTGAGTGAACCTTGCAGCCCTCCTAGTCCGAAGCTCAGCAACCTTTATTAAACACGTCAACAAGACCATTCATTCACCGTGAAACTCAGTCTTCGCCTTTTCTTTCCCACTGAGACTTGGCAGCGGGCAGACAAGAGACTAGGGCCCCCGTGGGCAGGCAGAATTTCAGCCCCGAGTCCATTCACGACCGGAACTAAAAGTGAGCGACGCGCGGGGGAGGCTGTCGTCCAGTTTCAGGCGGGCGTTCGAGCCTCCGCGACGGTCTTTGTGCCCAAGCGGGAACGGGCTAGAATCGCGCGCCCTCCGCGAACCGGCTGCAGGACTATGGTCTTTAATGTGACAGGGAAGGCTGTCAACACGCAGTCAGGCTTAGTTATAGCACTGCTAGATTCTTTTCTTATGACGACGACGGAAACTGCTTACATTTATTGATTTCGCGATTAAAGCTAGTCGACCAACGACTTTGCGGGGTTTCTTCAATTCTCATGTTCTGGATAATACAGTCTATAGACTGTCGTGTAACTAAGGCTCCATATAGTCTCTCAGCCGTGAACAAGCAATTATTCGCAACGTATCCCGTCTGTGGGGTGACACACGTTCCCTCCGGCGGCCTCTTGGCAAACGCATGTTGCCACGGCAGCCAGCATGTTGATCCTTCGTCAATGTGCAGAAGGCAGATGCTGTCTTCGAATTGTAATTCCGGAATCTTTAAGGTACCGGTGGGTATGTGCAGAGACGACGTTCAACAAGTCAGGGGAGGGGAAGCGCACTGCTCTTTTTTTGGGATGGTTCGGCGATCTCCCGTTGAGACTTGAGATGCCGAGAGTCAAACCAAGAAGCACGCGCAACAGCGATCCCTCCAGCTCGGACAATTGTTTTTTTTTTGTCTTTGGCAACAATCGACGAGGCCAAGTGTTTTAGTCTCGGAGTGCACAAACATGCGAAAATGTCCGCTGGTATTGGCAGCTGAACCCTTATCCCGGGACCACACGGCCATGCCCCTTCCCCTGTATCACCACCCAACTTGGCGATTGCTTGTTGATATCAAGCTCGAAGCACCGACCTATTGCCACCAGGTAGGTTGTGGGGGATTCTGCCAAGAAGAACCTGAGCGAGGTGGAGGGCCAGAATCCTGCGGGCTTCAGGCATGGCTGAGCATCACTGACCTCGTGAGCGTCGCTGCACACGGCGTCCATCAGCTCATCAGCAGCACCTGCCGACTGATGAGTGGTGGGTGGGATTGGGTGATTCGTGATCATTGTCCTGCGCGTAGCGAGTCACGATATCTGATCGCGCCTACGACAACGAAGACGCCTTGCGTCTGGACTATCGCAATCACGCATGTTCAGACTGGCGTGGCCGAGCGCGCCAGGGCGGGCGATAGTCTGGAAGCTTTCGACGACGCCACTCGGAAGATCTCAACTTTTCTCCCTTTCGGGTTGGGCGGACCGCGAAACGACGTTCGTCCCATAAACATCTTCGGCGATGATGATATATAACCTGTCGGCCGTCTCTTGTCGTTTCAACCTTTTGGGATCACCCAGGCAAGCTTCGGTCTTCGAAACGATAACGGTACTCCTGCTTCCTTCGTGTCAGCTCCTTGTCGGCGAGTCGTCGAGATGTTCTTCAAGACAAGCCACCTCGTGGCCGTGATGGCCCTGTTGGAAGGGTCGATGGCGAAGGACTGGCTCAGCCCCGAGTACCGGTTCTTCTACCAGTTCCCCCTCCCGATCCCGCCGGTCAAGCAGCCCAAGTTGTGAGTATTTCCGGGCATCAGAAGTCTCCCTGTCGCTTCAGCATAACTAACACCAGGCGCGACCAGTCAAGTGACGAACCCGGTCACCAACAAGCCGATCGACTACTACGAGGTCGACGTTGTCCCGTTCCAGCAGCGAATTTACCCCAACTTGGGACCTGCCAACCTTGTCGGCTACGATGGGATCTCTCCCGGTCCTACATTCCTGGTTCCCCGCGGCCGCGAGACGGTCGTGCGGTTTACCAACAAGGCCGTCAACCCGAGCGCCGTTCATCTTCACGGCTCTTACTCTGTAAGTATCAGTCACTGAGAACAAGACATGCAAGAGACTAATGATGTTGAAGAGAGCCCCTTGGGACGGTTGGGCCGAAGACTTGATAGCACCGGGCCAATACAAGGACTATTACTATCCCAACAGCCAGAGCGGCCGTTTCCTGTGGTATCATGACCACGCCGTGGACATTGTAAGCAACACTGAGCCTTGAGTCCCGTCACCGTTGTGTCTAACTTACCACAGACTGCCGTCAATGCCTACTTCGGCCAGGCTGGCGCGTACATCATCCAAGACCCCGCCGAGAACGCCCTTAACCTTCCCCGGACCTACGGCGTCGACGATATCCCGCTCGTGCTTTCCTCTAAGCAGTACAACAAGGATGGTACCCTCTTCTCCCCCGCTGGTGAGACGGACAGCCTGTACGGCGACGTGATCCACGTGAACGGCCAGCCGTGGCCCTTCTTCAAGGTCGAGCCCCGCAAGTACCGCCTCCGCTTCCTCAACGCCGCCGTCTCCCGCTCCTTCATCCTCTACTTCAAGCGCCAGAGCGGCGGTGCGAACCTGCCCTTCCAGGTAATCGCCTCGGACGCCGGCCTGCTCACGAACCCCATCACCTCGACCACTCTCACGACATCCATGGCGGAGCGATGGGAGATCGTCTTCGACTTCAGCAAGCTCGCAGGCCAGAACATCACCCTGATGAACCAGGAAGACGTCGGCAAGGACAAGGACTACGGCTTCACGGACCAGGTCATGCGCTTTGTCGTCGCGCCCCGCGCCGCCACCCCGGACACCACCGTCGTCCCCATCCGGCTGCGCAACGTGCCCTTCCCCCCCGCGGGCGCGGGTGTCGACCGGCACTTCGAGTTCCACCGGCAGAACGGACTGTGGAAGATCAACGGCGTGGGCTTCAGCGACGTGCAGAACCGCATCCTGGCCAATGTGCCCCGCGGCACCGTCGAGATCTGGGAGTTCGAGAACGGCGGCGGCGGCTGGACGCACCCGATCCACGTGCACCTCGTCGACTTCCGCATCATCAGCCGCACCAAGAAGAAGCGCGGCGTGCTGCCGTACGAGGCCGCGGGCCTGAAGGATGTCGTCTGGCTTGATGCCGGCGAGACGGTCCGCGTCGAGGCGCACTACGCCCCCTGGGACGGCGTGTACATGTTCCACTGCCACAACCTCATCCACGAGGACCACGAGATGATGGCCGCGTTTAATGTGACAGCCCTCAAGGATTTTGGATACAACGAGACGTCCTTTGCTGATCCGATGGAACGCCGCTGGCGCGCTGTGCCGGTCAACCCGGCTGATTACACCCGCGCTGCCGTCACGCAGAAAATTCAGTTCATGGCTTCCCTGCAGCCGTACAACAATGTTGACGAGGTGCTCCGCCGGCTAGACGCGTATTGGGCCGCGCGTGGCGGTGTCAAGATGAGGCGTATCAAGCGTGGCGAGGAGCCTGCTGCCATCGACGGGCCCGAGCAGCTCGAGGAGTAGGTGTCAGGGCGCTCCGAAGACGCCCGGACTATTGGATGGGCGACGTCAATCTGTAAGATATTTTCTTTGGTGCTGTATACTTACTACATAAGACCGGGAGCTTCACGAGCATGAGCGAGATGTTGCATTCACTTGTACATACTACATATCAGTTGTTAAATATTCATATACCACGCTTGAGGCTTAAACCATAGATGGCCCATGGACTTGTGTTGGTGCCTTTTTACACGTAGTAAGCTGCAAGAACATTGGAGTCGTTGCCATCCTCTCCTGCGAAGCAATTCTCACCCTGTTGTTTAAGATCACCTTTACGAATCACATAGCAATGAGGGAGTAAACCGATAGGTTTTAAATCCAAGTTTTCACATTATCCTCATTAGCCGACATTACTCATATCCAACCACCAAACCATCATCGCACGTCTAGTTCCGCAAACCACAACTCATATCCCCTTCATCCACCGTGCACCGACCACTTCTCATACCACCTTCACGACAACAAAACCCCGCCACCTCTGATCACAGCAACGCCAGTCCATCGCTTAGTAGGACGGCAGGAAGGTAGGATCCCAGTTGAACGGGCAAGCGGCGAGGGTGCAGAAGCAGCCGTCCTCCTTGGGGACGGCGCGGCACACCTGGGCCGGGCGGCTCGCGTCGCAGCAGCAGCACTGGGTGTGCGTCACGGGGAGAGGGGGGCAGCCGATGGGGTTGATGATGCATTCGCCGTTGGGGTCGTCGGGGACCTTGCAGATCCAGCCGCCGTCCGCCGTGCATTGGCAGCAGTCGGCGTCCGGAAGGGGGGTCGGCCAGGGGACCGGGGGCACCTCCGAGATGGGGCTCGGAAGGGGAACCGGGGGCACCGAGATGGGACTCGGGAGGGGGACCGAGGGGTTCGAGGTGGGGATCCGCAGGGAGACCGGGGGGACGTCCACGATCGGCGAGGCCCGGACGGCCGCCGCGGCGACGAAGATGCCGGTGACGACGCTCCAGACGTGCATTTTGTATGTGTTTTTGTTTTGTGTGAAGGGTTTGTCGGTATTGAGGTGGGCTTTGCCTGTAGAACGATCAAGGTATGCGGGGTTTTGCCTTTGAGCTGGTGTTTGTTCCGATGATGCCTGTGTAACTTTCTGATGATTGCCAGGATCCGCGGGTTCGAGCAGAGTTTATATAGTTCATCTCCCCGCGAGACTTGATACCTCTTTAGCTGGTCAAGCCCTCTCACAGCAACGATGACAACATCGCGCAAGTTTCCATCCCTTCTGTCTCATTGGACGGGCGGCTGCATTGGAGACACGAGCATGGCACACGTCGTCTTTAGCCGCTTCTAAACGAGTTGTAGGGTCTAAGACACGAAGAGGCCCTCTACGCCCGTGAGCGGTGACGCAGGGGTTGGCGGGAAGGGAAAGACATGAAGGGAGGCAAGTTTCCCGGCCGTTAAGTCATTGGGCGAGCGGATTTCCAAAGCTGGCAATAAGATGTCTCATTTTGACAGGTCGGAATGGGCAAATGATCGTTGGGCTTGAAGGCACGCCTGGTACTCGCTGCCCTCGGTGGCCTCGGACATGTTCGCGAGACGTCTTTATCTTTGACGGCCGGGTAAGATCTCGCCGGACGAGGAAAGCTGAGGTGGGTAAGACGGTCCCCCTTCGGGAACAATCCCGTCACGCGGGCTGTAAGCTGTCGTCCCCCGTTGCCCCGACCTCTCGGAAGAAGGGCCGATCAATGGGGCGCAATGTCTCACCTGGCGGAAAAGGCAGACGTCAAGCGTGCACCTGCGCGGAATGCGGGGAGCGGTGGGACGGGAATAGGAGGATCGCAGGCTAAAACAAGATCTTAAAGAGGCATCAAGCCCAACAACACATCATCCCCAGCCGGCCAAGGGAATGGGCGTTCTCGTGTAAGCCCATATTATATCAGCCGCCACCGGATATACTGGACGATTCATACGACCGTAAACACACATTAAAATGTCGAACTGGCATGCTCGGGGTTTCTGATGCTTCGTCGGTCGGGCCATCCGGGATATCTCGTTCTCGCTGCCAAGAATCCGGTTCACCTTGGCATAACCATATCCAGTTCCATCCAACAGGCTTACACCAAACCAGCCGCGAACGGCCGACGGGATCGTGTTCACTTTCCCGAGAAAAGCTAGTACTTGTGTCATTGTCGGGCCGGTGTCGACGAAAGGGATGGTTCTAATTCGGGAGAGATGCCATCCCCGCAGCAATACGAGATGACGCCTCGGCCAACGTCGCGATGACGACGGACGCCTTCCTAGCTGACCCGTCGTCTCGAATGCCTTCGAATGGCTGTTGCTCAGAGGCCGTGTTGGCATTCTAAGACGGCTGCGTCTTGGGCTCACTAAGATAGGCTACTCGCATCATGTTCAATTCGCGTTCAGCAGTGTGTCCTGAATATCTTCTTGTCTTTCTCAAATACGCGGAGGGATGTGCAACTCTGAAATGGTGTTCTCGAGGAAACATAAATATGTTCTGCCTATTTACAGCCGCCTACCACATCATTCAGTTTTCCCCCTTTGCACAGGGTCAAGACTTGCAGGTTGAAAAGTACCACTGTCGACAAGCATTGCGATGAAGCATTACTTTTGACTACCGATAGGTATGTTGCGGGATTGCTTCGAGGCAGATTTGCAAACAATGTTGTTTTACCATGACGTTTGGTGACGTTCCCGCCCTGGAACGTCTTCCACGAAATGACTGAACTTACATACACCTTTCGACAATATACGGGAGCCCCCTAGATGTGTTAATAAGAATGACATGGTCCAACCCGAAATACCTATCAACGTTAAGTCACATTGCCAGTCTTCGGTGTCCCGTGAACATAGATATAGGCCACAGGGAGTATTCTGCGAACAAGTTAAAACCTAGATGCACATATGTTAGGTGCATGGCTTATTCTTACATCATGTTCCCCCATCAAAACCCCCGTATCACCTCCTCTAGTGCTGACGGCCACATGTGGACGCGTGAACAGCTATCGAGTTGCGCCACATGTAATCATGTCATTCTTCAATTGGCCACGGTCGGAAGCAAGAATATTCAGCTCTTTGGCGCTGTTCGATAGCAGAGTTATGCTCGATTCTGTTATGCTTGTTTTGAACAGCCTGTCAACTCCCCGAAAGACGGTCGGTTTTCGAATTTCCTGCATACCCTGGAACGCAATGGGAAAGGCTGTGAGTTAGATTGAGCATCTCTTGGGTCCATGAGATTAGGAAGAAAGTCCCCGGGGCTCGGTGTCTCTCGCTAGAGTCGGTGAGGAAATCACCCGGGCTGAAATCGGCTGGCAGCGGATGGACTTTTGTCCATCGGGCGATTATAAATATACACCCTATCAGATTCGTCTGACATGCATGAGACACTTCTGAAGCTGAGTATATAAGGCCCGCGAAGGTGCCAAAGGAAGATTCTAAAACTTCCCAACCGCGAAACAGCACAGCTGAGAACAATACACGCACCATACCCGACGAATCAAGATGGCGGAGACGGCTTTCTACATCACGATATACGTGGCGCCCGAGAACGTCGAGAAGTTCCTCGAAGAAAGCAAATCGGTCTTTGAAAAGATCAAGGCCGAGCCGGGCCTGGTGTTCTTTGAGATGTACCAGACGGCCGGCGAGCCTGGCACGATCTCCTGGGTGGAGAAGTGGTATGTATCTTTTGGATCGCTGGGTGTGCGTTGCATCATGTGATTTCATGCTGACCTCAACGACCAGGTCTGAGTCCATTCAGTGGCTGATGGAGGTTGGCGAATCCCGATCGCATCTTCTTATTACGGTGCAAGAATATTTTGCTAATCCTTACCGATCCGAATATCAGAACCAGATGACCAAGCCGTACTACCCAGAGTACTTTGCGGTGACTGAGCCCATGTATGTCAAGCCGCGCGAGATGAAGGTGCTGAGCCCGCTCGGCTCGCCCTTTTTCTTCCAGAAGTCTTGAACGAGTCGACAATGCGCAACCGGAAAGAAAACACATCCTAGAGCGATAGGGGAAAGCAGAGAATAGATTGCCTCGGAAACCTTGAAATTTGACAAAATAGAACTGCATGTAAGAGCCTAGCCTCTAGTTCGAATAACCATTCTCGCGGCACCGAGGTCAATTTCCTTGAGGTTGACGAACTTTGTCTTCTTTGCAACCTTCCAGCCGACCGTAAGGACCACGAAAAGCAAAAGGACGATGTAGTTCTGCAAGAACGCCTCCAGGTCCCAGGGCGCGAACGACGTCCATCCCTGAAAGAAGATGAAGAAAGTGTTGCCGCCCAACCCCAGGTAGGCGCAGAAGCGCCAGGCGGGCGCCTGGAAGGGGAGAACGTCGGCGCTGATGTTCTGGGCGGAGAGCGCCATGCGCAGGCGGATATGGTTGAGTGAGATGAGAGCCCCTTTTGCCGTCAGCCAAGCTACCCGAGCGCAGACAGAGACGAGGGCGAGCGAGCAAGTGAGCGACTACTTACAGGTAATAAACGTCGCGACCCCGGTCATGGAGACGATCCAAGTGTATACAACGCCCGCGCCCGCTGACAAGTTAAGCAAAGACAGGAAGCCGATGAGGTTCATGAAGACCAGGGCAACGATGGGGACGCCGTTCTTGGTGGTCCAGCCAAAGACCTTGGGTGCCTGGCCCGCCTGCGCGAGGCCATAGAGTGTTCGCGAGCCGACGTAGAGCGCGCCGTTGATGGCGGAGAACATGGTGACGAGGATGATGGCGTTGACGACGTGGGCGGCCGCGTCGGCGCCGACGCGCGTGAAGGCGATGACGAAGGGCGAGCGGGCGGTCTTGCTCGTCGCGGAGAGCAGGTTCGGGTCGTCGTACCGCACGGTGATGGTGAGGAAGAAGATGCCAAAGAGAAAGATGCCGACGATGCGCCAGAGGACGCTCTTGACGGCCTTGGGGACGTCGCGCGCCGGATCGGCCGACTCGCCGGCCGTGAGGCCGATCATCTCGGTGCCGCTGTACTGCAGGGCGGCGAAGACGAAGACGCGGAAGACACCCTTGGCGCCGTTAGCGAAGGCGCCCGGGTCGTGGTAGAACTTGAAGCCGATCTTCTCGCCGCCGATGACGCCCGAGGATATGAGGATGGCGCAGAGGAAGAAGGCGAATATGGCGACGACCTTTGTCAGGGCCAGCCAGAACTCGGCTTCGCCGAAGGATTTGACGCCGAGCAGGGTGAAGGCGAGGAAGAACCACCTGCAGAGAGGAGGTGTTGCGGTCAGAGATGTGCTTTATGTGATTGAGGAGTTCTTTCAGACATACCAGAAGATCAGAATCCATGCCCATCGCGGGACGACCGTCTCCCAATACGTGAGGACGAGGCCGAGATTGTCTGCCGCCAGCCGTTCGTCAGTCCTAGTCCATAAATCCAGGAACGCGAACGTCAACGCACTGTATTCCGCAATTATGATTCCGGCCCAGAGAAACCAATAGTTCCAGCCGAGCGCAAAGCCAACCGCTGGGTCCACGAAAGTGCTAGTATAATGCGTGAAGGATCCTGCAGGGTGAGACGAACGTTCAACCTGTTAGCGACACCAAGCAAACGGCCGAAATGAACGACATCTCTAAAAAGCCTCAACGAACCTGACAGAGGGATGAAAGCACCGAGCTCGCCCAGAGACTGCATCACGGCCCACAGAAGCAGGCCGACGATGGCAAAGCAGAGCAGGAGACCGGCAGGGCCCGCGCTGCTCAGACCCGTGCCCATACCCACAAAGTAACCTGGCCCAATGACTCCGCCGATGGCCAACATCATCTGTAGAAGCGAGCGCCGGGTTAGCCCACAATACAAGCTATTATAGAGTATGCTCCCCCTGGGAAACGTGAGTGGAACGCACCAAGTGACGACTTGACAGCGCCCTATGCAGGCCCGGCCCGCCTCCGGTAGTTGACGCCATCTCCCCATCGTGGGTCGTGGTGATTTGGCGGAGGGAGGAGTTGTCCTTTGACTCGGGTTTCGGGGCCGCCATTGTCGAAAGTGTCTCTCGAGATCTTCTTCGGAATAGACAGGGTGTTTTCCAAAAAAAAAAAAAAAAAAAAGAAAAAGAAAAGACCAAAAATCGGGAGAGAATCGTCTGGTCTGGCCAGATTCTGGTTTTCCCCTACTGCTCAGCCCTTAGGGACCCGGCTCGGTATCGAGTGTATATACGACTTCTCGAAAACACTGGACGTCTAACAGACTTCGGGCCGAGTCAAATCAGATACGCTTTTGGACGGGCTGCGAGTTGTGTGGGCGATAAGAATAGGGCCAAGCCACAGCACTCGAATCTGAGCCGAGTCGTATCAGAGAAACCGCGGGGGCGGGAAGATTAGGATCTGGCTAGCGGACCCCATCCCTGCCTGATGGTGTGTGGGTGGTGATGGAACCAGGACTAAGACCAGAATAGGTATCGGCAGATCATATCCATCAGGAGCGTATCTCATGACGATGTTCTGCTGGTATCGCTCGCGTATGGCCTGGCCTCCCTGACTGGTCGATCGCTTGCCATTACCCATATCCGAAAGTCCCGAATATGGGCTGAGTTGACCCGTCTACTGCCAATTAACGTCGCTCTTATTATCCCCCGGAGCATGGCCGCCATGGAAATTTCCTAGCTTCTCGATGAAGACACGTGTGTGAAAGACTAGCGAGTGGAGTCGGCCTGTGTTGTCTCAAGCTTGAAGCGGTCGGACTCTTGGTCCGACAGAGCACTGGGTGCTACTTGAACAGGGCACGTGTAGGTTTGCTCACATTATCATAATGAAGAAGCTGTATGTTGCGTAGAACTATGGCGATGGAAATATGGCGCGTTCCACGTCCCCAGTTGGGTCTAAGCGTTGTCGCCGTGTCACGATTTATGGCTAAGGAACTCCCAGCGGCCGAACTGGCAACGCCCAAAGATCATATCCTCTTATTTCTTTCGTTCAGTCATTTGAAAAGTATAGGTACATACATGTAAGGTCTTGGACGTCTTTGTTGGGTGGCTACGGTGGGAAAGAGGCAGACCCCTTCCCCTTGGGGTCCTGTGGTTGTGATCTCATCGACATGGCTTCGGCCTGCTGCTCTAAATGTCGAAGCGCGTTCGTATCCTGCTGTTGCTGGTGATGATGATGGTGGTGGTGATGATGATAGTGATGGTGGTAGTGGTGGTGGTGGTGGACTACCTGCTGCTGCTGTGATGCCGAAGTGCTGCCCCCCGGGTATCTGAACAGGTCCGCCGGCAGGTCTGGTGCGAAGTCCTCATTGAAGAACTCCAGAAACTGCGCTGACGTAGGGTCCGTCTCGGCTTCGTTGCGGGACGAAGACGAGCCCGCGACGATGTTGTAGCCCGCGGTGCCCATGCTCGACGCCGCGGACTGCGTCGGCTTTCTGTTTCTCGACGGCCTCGCAGAGTTACGGTTTGCGGGATGGCGAGCGGATAGAGAGCTGTGAGATGATTCCGGAACGTGTCCCCATGTTGATCTCTGCGCCGGCGGGGCACAGTCCGAGCTGTCCGAAGAATATCCCTCAAAGGACTGTTGCAGCGGCGGGTTAGCAGCGTCCGTCATGCTCACACCGTCGACATTGATCTGCTCGGGCATGTGAGATGGGCCGGCGATGGCTGGGCCTGTGACGAAGCTTATCTCATCATCGCCAAATCCCGCGTTCGCGTCCATCATGGTGGACGTCAGGCCGTCCAAGTCCATGCCGCCAGCTACCTCGGCTTCAAGACCGGCAGCGGGCGAGATGACGTCCCCGGCGTCAGGAGAAATGGCGGTCTCGCTGCCAGACATGGGCCCAGCTGCCGAGGAGGGCGTACCTGAGGCGGTCGACTCCTTCACGGGGCGTGATAACGCCCTCCACCTGTTGCGACAGGTGAGGGGAGGTCGACCCGGCAGCTTTGCGGATATGGCAGACCATCGGTGGCCCAAAGTCTGGACGCCTTCCCTGAGGATTTCGTCTTCTCTGGGGCTCCAGTAGCTCAGGCGGTTCCTGGCCTGGGGGTCTAGAATATCGTTGTACCTCTTTGAGCATTGGTCGTCTTTCCTCCCTGGAATGAGGATTGCTGGGCCGTGTTAGCTATCATGTATCATGCGGCACCATGCTGGCAGAGGAATGATGGGTTCGGCACCTATGTCATGCCAGGCGGGTCCCAGACGAGCGTAAGCCGATAGCAAAACCTGGTCTTCCTGCGCGGTCCATCTGCCTTTGCGGAGAGACGGGTCGAGCGAGTGAAACCACCGCTTCCTACAATCCTTTGGCGGGTTAAATATCGCGACGGACCACGAAATCGGGATCAGAGGAGGGTTGATGGCTGATGGCTGCTCACCTTGGCAGAACGGTCTGGCAGGGCCGCAGCGACGTCCTTCCAATGTGGACCCCTCGCAGCGCCGTAGTGAGATACGAGAGCCTTGAGTGTCGCGTCCTCGGCGGACGTCCAAATCTTCCGTGGCTTCGCGGCGGCGTTGGCGGCCGGCAAGCATGGGGCCGAGTTTTGCAGGGACATTAGATTGGACACGTCACACGCGCGCCAGGGGGGGAGGAGATCAGCGGTATATGTGATAGGTGAGTCGCTTAGCACACCTCGACGAGAGGCGACAGATAGGCAGATACCAGCAAGTAGGTCTGTGGTTGTTGTCGTGTGTGTTTGGGCAGATACGGCAAGCCCCTTTCCCGCAGAAATCTCTCTTCCGCCCAGCTGAGGTACGTATCCGGCTTCCCCGCATTTCCGGTGGGACCCCGGACTCTGGTGCGGGGCGGTGACTCGGCCCAGTGCCGACAAGGGTCCACCCATGATTGGTCCCGGGCCGGCACAGGCGGCGTCCATCCACCTGACCCGGCCGGGGGAGGCCATGTCATGCCGATCCGTTCGGGCAGCCCAGTCCTCTTTGTGACTCGGCTTTGATAAGACGTCAACGATATAAGCCGGTATTCAGTGTACTCTTGCAATATGCCTCGTCTGATTGTCTATCCCAACCAAGCCGCTATTTCCCCCATTATCTCGTCTTCTTCGTCTGTTCCTCTCATTTGGTACTTCATTCAATTTCAATATGCCTTCTCCAGAGACCCTTCATCCCTTGGACCCAGCGACCGCCGAGGAGATCCAGATCGCCACCGACCTGGTGAAGAAGCTCTTCTATGGCATCCCCCTCCACTTCAAGGCCGCCGGCATCGACGAGCCTCCCAAGAAGGAGCTTGTCGCCTACCTAAAGGCAGAGCACGCCGGAGAGCCGCTCCCAGAGATTCCCCGCCGCATCTTCGCCATATGGTACATCAAGCGCACCCCAAGGCTCTTTGAGGGCATCGTCGATGTCACCAACAAGAGGGTCGTCCACCATGAGGAGCTGCCGCGCGACTTCCACGGTCCCGTCGACCGCATAGAGCTTAATGAGGCCGCTCAGGTCGTGATGGCCAGTCCGGAAGTTCACAAGGAACTGGCACGTCTGAAGATTGAAAGATCCAATGTCGTCCTGGACCCTTGGGACTATGGCGTCGACGGCATTGACACACAGGAGAGGATGACACAGGTGACTGCTCTCTTACATTATGTAGATGCCTCTGGGATGCTAACATGGGCCGCTCGCAGGTCTTCATGTACATGAAGAACCCCAAGAACAACGACGTCGACTCGTCGCACTACTCCTTCCCCCTCGACTTCATGGTCACCGTTGACCTCTGTGCTATGGAGGTCAAGAAGATCATCCAACTTCCCCTCGGAGCAGATGAGAGTACAACAGAGGGGATGGACGACATCGGACACCGCGAGACAGACCCTGTGGAGCCCGAGTACGACCATCGCCTGCAGAAGAACCCTCCGCGGACGTCTCTCAAGCCGTATAATGTCATCCAGCCCGAGGGAGCCTCCTTCACGGTAAAGGGCTACTTGATTGAGTGGGAAAAGTGGCGTTTCCGTGTTGGCTTCAACTGGCGTGAAGGTAAAATCCAACGATAGACCGAGACCACTTCATACGATATTTTCTAACTCTGCTTTAGGCTTGACACTTCACGACCTCCACTTCATGGGCCGCAGTACCTTTTTCCGTCTGTCTCTTTCTGAGATGTTCGTACCCTACGGCGACCCACGCAGTCCGATCTACCGCAAGGGCGCCTTCGATCTCGGTAACGTCGGTGCCGGCGTAACGGCGAACAACTTGCAGCGTAAGTTATCCAGTGGTTTCTCTTTGTTAGCAAAGACCTAGTCACTGACACAGCCCAGTCGGATGTGACTGCCTCGGGACCATCAAGTATATCAGCGGCTGTGTCGTCGCCGCCGACGGCACCCCGGCTCCCCGACCCAACGCGATATGCATCCACGAGATCGACAACGGCATTCAGTGGAAGCACACCAACCACCGCACCGGCAAGGCCACCGTGGTGCGCAAGAGGCAGCTCGTTCTGCAGCAGATCATTACCGTCGCCAACTACGAGTATATCTTCGCCTGGATCCTCGACCAGTCGGGCGAAATCTCCTTCGAGACGAGGGCCACGGGCATCTTATCGACGCAGCCTATCGACAAGGACTCCAAGGTCCCTTGGGGAACCCGCGTGGCCGATGGAGTCATGGCGCCGTACCACCAGCACCTCTTCAACGTCCGCATCGACCCGGCCGTCGACGGCCATAACAATACCCTGACCTACGCCGACTCGGTGCCGATGCCGTGGGACGAGAACCTCAACCCCCTCGGCACGGGCTACGTCAGCCAGGAGACGCGGGTCCTCCGCGCCGGGCCCGTAGAGGACAGCCTCCAAAACGGCCGCGTCTTCAAGATCGTCAACGAGAGCGTCCACAACCCCGTCTCGCTGACGCCGGTGGGCTACAAGCTGGTCCCGATCCGCTCGCAGATGCTCCTCGCGCAGCCGGGCTCCTGGCACGCCCGCCGCTCCGAGTTCTGCGAGGCGCCCATCTGGGTGACGCGCCACCGGGACCGGCAGCTCTTCCCGGCCGGCGACTACACGAACCAGTCGCTCGGCGGGACCGGCATCAAGTCTTGGACGCGGGACCGCGAGCCCGTCGCCAACGGGGACATCGTCGTCTGGCACACGTTTGGTTTCACGCACAACCCCCGCGTCGAGGATTTTCCCATCATGCCGGCCGAGATCGCGCAGTTCCACCTCAAGCCGTACAACTTCTGCACGTACAACCCGACCAACGACGTGCCGCCCTCGAGCCAGGCGTTTAACAGGAGCACGTTGTACGAGGATGCGGCAGGCGGCGGCGGCAGCGTTGACAACGGGAGCTCGTGCTGCGGCGGGGCTACGCCGGCTGGCTCGGCCTCCAATGAGGGGGATGGCGAGAGCCCGTTTGTCAAAGCTGAGGCGTGATGAGGGGTAAATGTTCCTGGTCGAATAATGGGCTTTAACGATAGTTGGGTGGAAATAACACAGGCTTCGGACGGGCTTGGGTATACGTGACGAAGTCGTTTCATAGGATTTGCATCATGTACATAGGTAGCTTGGGAGGTAATATCGATACATGCAAAGTTGAGAAAGAGGCCAGCCAGCCTTTTAATCCCTTCAAGCATGCCGCAACACGTACATGTAGGAGCCAACAAAACACAGAACGAAGACTTAGGTACGTGCCTTCCGCTTCGCTTGTAAACCCGATGGGTGACGCAGCAACGCTCATTCTGTTGTTTGCTTCATAGAATACCCTCTCATCCGACGGAAGCTCGACCTCTGTCCGGCGATACCTAGTAGCTGTGGTACGTATACAAACGAGAGGGGCTCACGATGATTTTCAGAGATCCAAGAAGACACGTATCTTTGCAGCCAAGGCCCGGCGTAGACACGCTGCTCGTCGAGACGTTTCTGCCTCGTTCCTCATCTCTTCTTCCGCATGGTTTATCTATAATAGCGGATCTCCTTCTCCTGCTGCAAGAAGTTCACTTGCTTAATTTGTCGTGACTCTTTCCGCAAACTAACTGAGCTCTTGGAAAAAATCTGTTACAGCATAACCCGCCAGCAACCATTCGATCGCCTGCCTGTAATCCGGTCAAGTAGCCTACTCTGCTCAACATGTTGCTCCAGTGGTCTTCCGTTTTGGTTCTTTCTCTTCAACTTCTTTTCTTTCTCTTCAACTTCTTTTCTTTCTCTTCAACTTCTTGTTCATCTTCTCCAAGCTAAAGGGGCTATCGCCGCATCTGCTGCGGGACCCAGCGCCACGTCAACGTCTGTCCATCGGGGGGCAAGGTACGACATTCGCGCGCCATCAGACGACGAACGCTCTGCCGGGATAGCAGCTATAAAGAAGCACCCCGACTGGGAAGACCACGATAGCTTAGACCCAATGGACCTCCCCCTCGAGGTATGTTCAATGACAATACCGCGATTTCTTTTGTGGACATGAGGGCACAGTCTGACTAAACTCTCGGGAACCAGAGCCGACTGTCGGAGAGGGGTCTCCTAGACGCCAGAGGACTGCTCAGACACACCCTCTTGGCCTTCTATAAGGAGATGATCTCAATTGAGCACACCCAGCGAGCTTGGCGGCAGATCCTAGACCTCGGGGGTGATGAAAATCTCGCTTTCATGTGCCAGCCTTTTCTCAATGCCCCCGTGGGAACGGAGGAAGAGAAGTTGGAGGCACGCGAGACCCTCTGCCGGATCAGGGGCGGAGACTCCAAGTGCACGCGCAACATGAGGCACGACATCCAAATGCAAGATGCCCTGATAATGGTCCCGGTCACGATGGAGGTAACTTGCTATTAGCAGGCCTCGGCTCGTATCAGCTCACTAACACATACTTTTGTTAGGGGGCGTTCGCAGGTCCTGGGCACCAGAAAAGAGTGACACTTTCTTCATGAAGCTGGCCGATTTTCTTGCAGATAGCGTCGAGGAAAGGCGTAACGAACTCGAGGAGATGGTGGTCGGAGAGCCGAAGCTCAAGGAGGCACTCGACCGATTTTTGGATGATTACGCGAAGGCTCTCTGAGGCTTCGGTTCCTCAAGCCCGAGCGGCTCCATGTCCAAGACCAACCGTCGGCAGAAAGCACAGTATTGCAACAAGTAGGACTAGGGCTAGTAAGCACAGTAGCTCGAATGCATTTCTCACTGGGATTCTTTCTTCACATTTGCGCTAGGGCGGCACCAACAAACCCGCACGTTCTCGCCTCATGTCATATCACTACTTCTCCGCTAAAAAGAAACGCCCCATCACAGCAAAGGCTCTCTCTCGCCAGTTCGTCGCATCCCACCAGCACCAATCTCTAATCCACTGTGCCTCATGGCAATGTACAGCAGGTCGGCCTGCACGACGGCGAAGATGACATAGTCGACGAGCACGAACCCGACCATCTGGATCCATATGAAGAAAGCCCTCCCCAAGATGGGGAACGGCCAGAACAGACGCCCAGGCCAAGTGTAGCCCACGACGAAGAACACAACGGCCTGCGCCGCGAGGCCGACGACGCTCAGCGCCCCGAGGCCCGAGCCCTCCGGACGCGCCCGGATCGTGCGCGCCTGGGCGTACAGGGCGGCGATGCCGAGGATGGTGATGAACGGTTTGAGGCAGTACGTGTGGAAGAAGAGGAAGATGGCGTCGAACCACCTGCGGTCCTGCCTAGGGGCGGCGCTGACCGTGACGAGGATGATGGGGACTAGGGTGATGAGAAGGTAGGTCGTGTAGATGGCGGAGACGGTCATCGGCACGCCCCGGGCCTCGTCTCGAGGGTAGAAGGCGATGCTCGCGACCAGGCTAGTTGAGGAGGGAGCTCTTGATTAGTGGTCTGATAATATGATATTCGGTTGGATGAAGGACAGGACGTACACCAGCGCCCACAGGGCCCAGACAGTGCCGAACTGGGCGAGATTCAACCAGTCACTGGCGGAAATGGGCTTGGTCACAGAGACGTCGCTTTCCTCAACGCCCATTAGGACGGCGAGATCAATCGTGAGGATCTGCGTCGCAACCATGAGGTTGAAGAGGACGTAGTACAGACTGATGCCCGAGCTATCCCGGCGCACCCATAGCTGCCGGATCTGAGGCAGAAATGATGCGAAGGTGAAGGTGAGAAGTACGCTGGGAAGTGCGAAAGATGTAGAGTTAGTTGGCCGAAGTTCACGTTGGGGGAGGCAACTCACGTTCTGAGCCAGTTTGGGATCGTCATGTTGAGTTTACTTAGCAAGCTATGCGTCGCAAGCAGACGCAGAGAGAAAGCGATATGCGTGAGACAAGGTAGGGTTGGATAAGTCCACGTTCATTTCAATTCGATGATATGACTGAAAGTTGTAGAGATGAAGGCATGCCTGGCCCATCGTCATTTGTTTCACTTCTCTTTCTTGCGCTAACTGCCCCTAACAACTCCGCCTCTCGTCTCCCCCGAATAATCCTGCGGCCACCACAGGGCGAAGCGGGGAGGGCTGTGCAGCGGTTCCAGCACAGGGGCTGATCTGGACGTTAACCACTGATATTACGGTGCCTTATAGCGGGGTACCAGGGCAGTTCCAGCGATTGCACGATGCAGACCTTAGTGCTCGTTACTGGTTGATTATGAAATTCAGAAGCGAGTCTTGTTAGTCCCGGACCCCGAGCGACCTTACCTCTCCGCCGATGATGCCACACCGCGGCGCCTGCAGCAGACTCCCAACGGCCGCCGCATTAATAGCGTGAACTGGTCTTGGTCCTCTCGATGAAACAGAGAATGGGAGCCGGTACGGGTGCACGACGAGGTTGAAAAACCAATTCGAGCTTGCCCGGAGTCGCGGGAGGCATGATGGATCCATCCCCGCTCCTTAGCTTGAGTATTTCGCATCCCCTATATCCATTTCAACCGAGCACTATTACTGCTGTCCGGTATTACTATTGCTGTCGTCCGTCATTATTGCTGCTTGTGGCAGGTGTGATGTTCAGCTTGGAGTGTAAAATAATACATCCTGGCCAGTGGTCTAAGGATCTTATTTGCCCTCAGCGTCTGGACATGAACATCGGCTCGGCAAGGTAACACGAAATACTGCATTTGATCCCTGTAATAGCCTATGTTATGGGGGTCTATAGCACTATCGCCAGTTCGCCACATAACACCATCACAGCCTTTCGACGTGGTATTCAGGCCAATTCAAAGGGGAACACAAGACATTCTTGAAAATGCATTGGGGATATAATGAAATGAGTATTTTCTCTCTTCAAATACCAAAAGATATAAGTGATATGGCTCTCTTTCCACTCCAGGGCTCAATGGCACAAATTCAAGGATAGGAATGAGCATCTCTCCTCGTTTCTACCTCTCATTGCCCCTTCTTCAGGGCAGCACCCATTTTTAGAGGCTCGTCAACATGAGGATTCTCTTTTCCAGGCTTCTGGCACTATCTGCGCCCAGTACGTCCCATCTTCCCGTTTGGGCTTCCCCAATCGATGGCGGTGATGGTGTACACCGATCTATGGCGCGAGATGACAACTACAGGCCTTCCACTCAGGTAAACGTCAACTTCGCCAGCGGCGAGGGGGGTTTAAACGCGGAGCAGAAGCAGTACACACGAGCCGAGATGTCTTGGGCGTATGACATGGCCCGCGCTGCGCGCGATGGCCTCAAGTACGGCGGCTATCACGAGCACTTCTCCTAGAATCTTCGCAAGAAGGATGACTTCGAGGAGAAGTCACCGAGCGCTATCGCCACATATCAGATCGTAAGGGAACTGCCCCTAGCCAATAGAGACCCCTAATTTATGGAAGAGATTACTTGCTGACGCCGGAGCACCAATGATCTAGCTCTCATCGACAAGGCAAAAAATTATCTTGGAACGGTCAACCGTGATGGCAGACACCTGGCTCTTCTTCAGTGGGTGAAAGGACGCCATCAGCACAGCTCTGAGCACCTTCGGCATGGACTCAGCCCAGATCAAGTCGAAGAATCATGGGGAGGCGGAGAGGCAGGCCCTCGCTCAGGTCGGCAACATCACGCTGCCCGATACCGCGTTCTGCGAAGCAGTTTTTGAGACGTCCAGGGGATCCATGGCACCTTTGGCAGTGCCGCATGGCCGAGGTTGTAGTCGGTGACTTAAGGGCCCGGCGGTCAAGAGCATCGACGCCGCAAACTGTTAACCCAGGACGCGAGCTGGTGGACTCCGACGCGGCAGATCAAGACATTCCACCGAAGGATGCGTGGTATGATGGAGAATCGGGACACCATCATCAAGGAGATGGGGCATTATGGGCAGATCTGAGTGTCTAGAAGTTGTTCTGTTTTGTTTTCTTTCCTACGGATTGGAGTTCAGTCTGCTTTTATATACCCACTTCATCGCATTTCCAAACCATGACTGTGGTTCGGTGATTTGTGTCTCTAAGGTTCCATGATGCTCAAGATCTTTCGACAAGTTGACTCCCCACTCAGGCTATTCAGCATGAAGGTCTCTGTCATTGGTGATAACCATTAACTAGGAGTAGACCAATGAAGAGAATGCCCTCGCTGTCGAGAAACCCCCGGCAGAAATCCCCACGAGGGTTGCCGCGCCGCAAGTAACGTTGCTTGTGCGACTGCTCCCTCACCATGTCAAGAAATATACTGAAGTTTTCTTTCGCGGGCACACCCGATCAAAGTCCGAGCTGGTTGGGACTTTTCCCCTGTCATCGGGCGTGTCTGGGCGCATCTGTCTGCCTCGCTGTGAAATTTTCATGATTCTTCGGCAGGGAAACTTCCCGGTGACATTGCGTATGCCCCGGCCTGCTGGCTGATGGCTGAGCCACGAAGGAGCGGTAATATTAAGGCCAGCAAGGATCGGGATGTGTTAGGCCGACGAAAGGCACCAGAAAGCCTGCAGATCACTCCAAAAGCTGACTCCACCAACAACCAACAACGCTCGGAGGGGGGACTTTGGTGTCCGCGCCGCTCGCGGCGTTGCGGATAGCGAGGCGACGAGCGAAGTGTCGAGACGGCGGTGTAATTGCCCCGATGGCTTCAAGGTAGAGAATAGTGGCACAGCACCGGAAGCCGGTCTGTATAAGAATTGCTTCTCACTCTCACGACATGAACCGCTTTATCTTAAGAATCATAAGCGTTTTCGTTTCACTCCCAATAACAGCTCGACAGAGATCTAGTCACCTTCGTCGTCAGTCTCACTTATAAGCTTCACTTACAACACGATCACAATGGTCCGCTTCCTCCCTACCGTTCTCCTCGGAGCTCAACTCCTCGCCCCCGTTCTCGGCCACTCCCTCCCACGATTCCAACCCCGAGAAGACAACGTCACGATCACATACCCTTACCCAGAGCTCGGCACCGACGCCCCCGCCGACTACGCAACCACCGGCTACTTCATAAACCACCTGTGCATTACCGTCAAGAACCTGACCGAGAGCGTCGGCTTCTACTCGGGCGTCTTCGGCCTCCGCAAGCTCTTCACCCTGCACGTCTCGGAGCACTTCACCATCACGTACATGGGCCACAGCCACGGCGGCAAGAACGGTACCGGCTACCAGACCGCCCTCGAGCTCAACCGCGAGAAGAACAACGCCGAGGGCCTGATCGAGCTGATCCACGCCGACGTGCATCAGAAGGATCTCAAGTCGTCCACTGAGCAGCCGAACACCTTTGCTCACATCGGCATGGTCGTGCCCGATATCCAGGCCACCCGGAAGCGCCTCGAGGCCTTGCCAGGCGTCGAGGTACTGAAGAAGCATGGGAATACTATTCCCATCGGAGGAAAGGTCGCGGCGGCTACTGGGCTGCACCCCGAGGTCATTGCGCAGCTCAGCGAGGCGGAGTTGAAGCAGATCTCTGCTACGCTGGATGCGGCAAACAAGGAGCTCATTTTTGTCGCTGACCCGGACGGAAACCTCATTGAGATTCAAGCACAGGAGGGCTCTGAGCTTGTCTAAAGATTTTTCCGTTATTATTGTTACGTGTACACTTAACGGCTTGGAGACGAGATATATTGCCACGATGCAGCGGTTGCATTGGTGATTGTTATTCATTCTTATGCACTGGAAGTGTTTCTATATACTATGACCTTCTTGAGAAATGAAACTAGTACAAAGCTCCTGTGAAGTCTCTGAGCTGTGTATTGAAGATGCTCTGATCTATTCGTGTGCGACGACCGGCTCATTGTCAACGTCCAAGGCCTCCACATCAATCTCCTCCTTCCTCCTCCGATACATCAGCCTCAGCTCCGGCCGAATCATCATCATCGCCCCCACAATCTTCGGCTCCACCGTCTCCCCCGGCGCAAGCTTCCAGTCGTACTTGAGCAGCAGGTGGCACAGCGCGACCTTGATCTCGTTCGCCGCGAAGAACCTGCCGGGGCAGGCGAAGTACCCGTGCCCGAACGAGAGGTGGTCGGGGCTGGTGGCGACCAGCTGGGACTTGTGCTCGCGGCCCGGCTGCTCCCTCAGGTTCTTGAAGCGGTGGATGTCGAACTTTTCGGGGTGGTCGTAGACCTCGGGGCTGGTGAAGTTGGAGCCGTCGATGTTGATGCGCTCCCCCTTTCGGATCACGAGGCCGTCGGGAAGCTTCACGTCTTCCGTTGCGATGCGTCGCATGGCAACTGGGATGCTCTAGTTAGATCCATTCACGCCCTGAATGCTCGGGGATGAATGCTCGGGGATGAATGCTCGGGGATGCACTTACGGAGCCCGTTGGGTTTGATGCGCTGCGACTCCTTGATCGCGCTGTCTAGGAGCTTCATCTGGAATAGGGCGCTCTTCTTCCACCCCTCCTGCTTCAGCACGTCGATGATCTCGGCCCGCAGGGCTGTGATGTCGTCGGGCTCGTTCGCCAGCCGGATCAGCGTTTGCGTCAGTAGATCGGTAGTTGTGTGAATCGCGGCGAAGGAGAGGACAAGCTGCAACGCGCCCACATCGTACGGCTTCCCGTGAGCCTCGGTCTCCGCCCAGTCGATGGCGTCGTTGTACTTCGGAGCCAGCACCCCCTCGGCTTCGCACTTCTCTCTGGCCTGGCGGCGCTCGGCGACCACGGGCTCGACGATCCTACGAGCCTTTGAGAGAGCCTGTCTGCTCTGCCGGCAATCCTGATCGATTATGTTGGCGATGCCCCTCAGGACCCGCGGGATCTTGTTGAGCTTCATCGCCGCCCTGAACGACGTGATCGTGTATGACTTGGAAAGGTCGAGCCACTCTTCGTTGCGGCAGGATGCCTCGCCGAGGAAGATTCGGGAAGACAGGCGAGCTATGAGGTCGAGGATGTCTGTTTTGATCTCCGTTTCTTTCCAGTCTTTTGGAGGAATGATCAGCTAAATGTGTTGGTTGTGTATCGCAGAGCTCAGTCTCACCTTCTACATTGCCAAAGATGTGCTGAATTGCAAACGAAGCCTCGTCGGATAGAGGCTGGGTGACTGTGTCTGTCAGTGTCAGTTAGGCCCTCTGCCAACAAAGACTATTGCCGATGACGTACTCAGTCGCTTCGTCAACTGCTTGCGCGCCAGCGTCTGTACCAGGACGTCCGGTCTATCGAGTAGGGCATATGGCTCGAAGCCCGGGAGATGGCCGTGAAAATCCTGCTTTGCTTGAGTATCTCCACTCGCGTCGACAGTCATCAACGTCTTCTCACCTTCCTGACGGCCTTGCGAAAGTTCAAAGTGGTCAAGTTGCGTATGGTCTGGGCGAACTCCGGCGGGAGGACGATGACCTCTCCAAGTTCGGTCAGAATCCTGAAAGGCTTGTTCGGGTGCTTCGCGCGGCTGTCGCGCAAGGTTTCCATCCCGTCGTCCAGAAAGCCCAGCTCTTTCTGAGCCCGCAGCTGGAACCACTTGGGCGGGTTCACCAGCGGAAGAGAAGTCTTGGTCTGGAGGTACTTCGTGACAAGGGGTAGGGCAGTGACGAGGAGGACGACTGTCATGACGACCGAGGGCGGAAGTCCTGCCGGGCCTTCAACCAAGTTTTCCTTCAGCCAAGGGGCAAAAGCGGAATTGTTGTAAGACATGATGAGCGAAAGGGGTTGATGATGAGATTCGTGATAGTCAGCTCAGAGGACGGGTTCTCTCACATGGAATCGGCTAAAACACAGATCTTTTAAATAAACCATACAGTGAATTCCTCATCAATCGCATCTATACAACTTTCTCTGCCCCCGGAATTCGGGACGTTGTTTGTGATCCATGAGACCGTTGTAGTGCAGATCATGCTACCCACTGTGACATCGGTCTCCTCATCTTCCCGCGATGCATGCCTCTATCCACTGGGTCTAGGAAGTGATGCCGCAGGACCAAGGGGGCTTGACGTGTCTCAGTTGCACATTGACGTATGGCCCTCCGCAACAGCCGAACTGCGGTTGGCATAACGAAGTGCGCAAGCAATTAGACGAGTTGTCAGCTCGGCCAGCCCCTTTCATCTACCGCATGCAGCTCCGGACTCCACACGGAACGGCATCGGCGGGTAGCCGTACGCCCGTGTCCGTGATGGAAAAGTGTCAGAAACAACGACAACGCATGTCTTCTGGTAGCAATCCCACTGTCTCGTTGTCGGTTCAGTCAACGATTGGCCCAACGAAACAGGGCTGAGTACCTTTTAGCTAGTGCACGGGTTTCGGGAGCGGACTTGACTCTCTCGGGCCGTGAGCAGGGATTCTCGTATCACGGACGATACGACGTCGTAGCTCGCACTTTTACAATCTTTTAACGAAAGCAACTCACCAATCAGAGAAGGAAAATCTCGTTTTGCTTGGACTATCCTCTGTGCGGGGAGTGGGAAAGCGTCCATATCTTGGCAGGGGCTGGCATGTATATTAAAGTTGCGGCTGTGCCTATCGATTCAGCCCGTAAAGACGCGGTTTATGGGGCCTGTCAAGTCCGTAGAGAAAGACAAAAAGCCCGATTCGACCAGAGGCGGCCTCGACATCTCTCTGGCATTGGTCGATCGTCATCCGCGGGTGGTCTAGCGGCCAGACAGCCTTCCATGACTCGAGATCTACTGTTGAATGCATACTCACTCGGGTATGGACACTGACGGACTATTAATGTCCATCTAGCGGTCTCGACCAAGCATCCGAAACAGACTATGGACCGCTACGCCTCGCAACAGTCGCGTCCGTCTCCAGTCTCCCAATTCTAGCGAAGGCTCAGATCGTATCGTCGACATTGGCCAAGCAAGATTGAGTTTCCGTCGATTCGCTACAGGGCCCTCAATCTACCAGACGTGCACGGGGTTCCTAGCTGGTTATATAGGCCACTCCGTCTGCCTAGACATCGGCACATACGACTGAGAGTGCATCTCAAGAGTCTTCAGATTCATTGGAAAACCCATTAACCACCAAAGGGCGCCGTATGACCAGACGGCCTAGAAACACTGCAGAAAAAGATGGGAAAGTGCACGAGTCACCCGCTAGACGTTCCCAGTACGGCATTACTATCCTCCCGCTGCTCTCTGCATGACCCAGCAACTTGGCTAACTCCCAATTTGACCTGCAGTTCAGGAAGATGACATCGTCGGAGGCATTCGAGTTCACGGTCTCTTGTTACTACTCGCCACAATCGCTACGATACTGGCCTGTTCGGCAACCGCATACCTAGCATTCCGTCACGCGACGAACTACACCGTTCCGAAGCAGCAGAAACAGTTGAGTCCCTGCTCTCTTGTCCTCTTGCCTCGCGGAGGCCTTCGGTGTCTCGCTCAGCGTAGCTGACCATGGCATCCTCTACAGGATCCTCCGCATATTGTTCATGGTCCCCGTCTACACCATCGCCTGCACGCTCAGCATCCAATACTACCGGCAGCACGTCTACATAGCCAGCATCTACGAGTTCTACGAGTCCCTCGTCATCGCCGCCTTCTTCCTCTTGCTGTGCCAATACTTGCAACACGACGCGACGTCCCTTAGCCAAGCCTTTGCCATCGTCGAGCCGAAACCATGGATCTATCCGATCAGATTCTTCGTCGTGCACATTGGCAGAAACAAAGCCGGCAAGGCGCAGGATGGCATACGATTATTGAACGTGAGTCTTGATATTGTCTGTGTCTTGGTCGTCTACTCCAGCTAACCTCTGAACCGTTCCGACAGACCATATGGGTTGGCGTCTTCCAGTTCTGCTTCGTAAAGTTCGCTGGCGCCTTGATCAAATGCATCACCGAGGCAGCCGACGTGTACTGCAAAGAGTCGAACAGCGCCAGACACGCCAAGATATGGGTAAGCCAGAACTTGTCAATAGGTCAGCCTCCATGCATTGATCGGGGTGACTGACCAGTGCAGATCATGGTGATTGAAATCATATCCCTGGTGACGGCCATGATGTGCCTCCTCCAGTTCTACCATCAGACGAGAGAACAGATCAAACAGCACAACGCGCTGCTTAAGTTTGCCGCAATCAAAATTGTCATATTCGTCTTCTATGTCCAGTCGGTACGCTAACACGCTGCGTCTTCGCTTTGAATACACCAACTGACAGGCCCACAGTTTATCTTCGGCATGCTAACAAAAGAGGGCGGAGCAATCAAGCCCACGGCGTATATCTCGCATCCTTCCTGGGCTGTTGGCATACCCAACACATTGCTGTGTTTCGAGATGGCGGCAGTGTCGGTCATGCACTTGTGGGCATATCCGTGTGCCCCGTACGTGATGCGCCAGGATCAGCAAAGCGATGTCCCTCTCGCGGATGGTCTGGAGGATAGCCACATGACCTATGACAGTGGGAGTCAAGATCCCTTCGCGTCATCAAACAGCGCCGAGTTAGCAGCGACCAAGTCGTATGTTGGGGGAGCTTACGGCATCGGGCGCGCCATGTTTGACATGTTCAACTTTCTTGACATCGTGAGGGCTGTGGCTCAAGGTTCACGTTGGCTCTTTGTTCAGCGGCGAAGAGTAATACGATGATCGACGGTCGGAGACAGATGTTACCTAAGGAATGATACACCGTAGTCGCTGTGCAGAGAGAATAACTACTATCCAATGCTAGTATTGGTCACATAGGTCGACGTATGTGAGTATGCCTGCAATTCCAAAAATTGTAGACGCCTGGGCACTCTATACTCGGTCACCGAGGGTCCACTGCCGCCACAAGACCACACAACTGGGGTGAACCGGCGGGTGACCAGGATTCACGGTGTACTGACTGGTAAGCAGCACAATTTTCCTATAATTTGGGAGGGAGCCATGGCGCTGAGACGGTTCAGTTTACTGGTCCGAGGATTTAGGGTGTTAGGGAGCTTACTACTCCTAACCTACCTACATTGTAGGTCAGATGGGAGGTGAGCGGGATGCGCAGAGGGGAGATGAACCACCGACTTAATATATTTCCGCGAGACTGTGCGCCACGGCGCACATAGGGAAGCGTGGCCAGTTCTTCATCTAACTGTATCAACTTCGCGGCACATTAAAAGAATTGTGTTGATAATATCTCGAGCAGGTGGTCCGTAGAACGTGCTGGCTCCTGGGGAGTGCAACCTCCCACAAGCACCTACATTAACAATGGGCAGTAGCAACGGCCAGGGACGACAACAAACGACAGGGACGATAACGGAAAAAAGGGACAATAATAAACAACAGTAGAGATAGTTACTCGAAAAGAAAGGTTAACTAACCTATTAAAAAGATAGGGATAAAATAATAGATATAAAGTTTAGAAAACAGGCTTTTTTCTCCTATTTACTTACTTATATCCTCATCATGCCTTTCCCCTCCCGCCAGCGCCTTGGTTAACCCCTTCGGCGACCGGCTTTCTCTTTCCACAGCGGCGTATGCGGACGCGCACCATTTCCATTGTCACGTCTGTAAGACCGTCATACTTATCGATGTCACAAGTCAATCCTAGACTTCAGAGCACCGAGATCGAACGCAAGAGTTTACCTTTACTCAGAGACACAGCGTGACGTTGACGGCTCTTTTGCGCATCCTAGCTCGCGAATGCGCAGCAGCTTTCGAACGTACGCGGACCTACAGATTTCGCTTCCACATCCAACCACTGGCCTGTTTACCATTACCATGGATTCTGTGACTGAGTCTTCCGACTCTGCATCACCGATCCCAACTCATACTGGACTTCTGAGAGACGAGACTCTCATTCTCCGACAGCTTCTGGGATATGGCGGCGACATCAAACCCACTTCACCTACGCTCCCTCTGAGAAGACCTGGAAATGCATTGCGAAAATCTCCAATGAAAGACTTTTTGTTTGTTGGGCATGACGTCGACACATTCCAAGGATACGAGCAGCTGCTCCCAGACCAACAACTTCACATCGGGCTCTCCAAACTGGATACTCGAGACCTCGACAACGCGTTCTCAAATCCAGGTTCAACAGATCGCAACCAACTGATCACGTCTTATCAGCTCACCGCCTGAAATTCTCAGTCCTGTCGACGAGCCTCGAACAAGTTTCTATTTGGAACTTCGCAGCCTACCGCGACTGAAGACTTAAAGGCAAAAGTTGAGGCTTTGATTCCTCTTGATCGGGATATTGTTTTGGTACTACATGGGACCAAGTCCAATCTCAAGATCATTCAACAACTGGACATCGACCTTCCTAGTCGAGCACTCTTTGTTGTTGACACCAACAAAGCAGTCCAATTCCCTCTTCGATTATGTTACCGATACGGATTGGAAAAACTGCTTGATACTCTGGAAATCCCGTTCGCAAATCTACATGCAGCTGGGAACGATGCACGCTTCTGCCTGCAAGCTCTACTCATGCTTGTGGTACGAGATGCCGAAAAACAGCCTTCAAGCTTTCCCGAAGCATTACTGCAACTATTCAGAGATGTGGCACAGGCACCGAGACCACCTACGGCGGGAGAAATACAAGCTCCAATAGACGAAGCTAATCGAGGGGCAAAAGCAGAAAAGAGGTTGAGAAAGAAAGCAAAACGAGCCGCCAGGAGACAGCAAAGAATGATGCAAAGATCAGAACAGGAGAATGTAGCAACAGATACCAATAAGGTAAAAACTTCCGAGGACACTGATTAGTGCTTCATCAGTCATTGACTCCATGCCATGACCTCCTATCGCGCCGTAAAAAAAAAGCAGAAAACAGGCACCTGATAGTGAACAGATATCACGTCCCTTACTCGCTCCGGTCACCCCAAGCTAATCTTAGATTGATTATTTTAATTCAGTAGAATATTATCTAAGATAAGCAGTTGGGTATCGTGGTCATACCTGGACAGCACCACAGTGAGTTTTCATGTCGGCATTCCCCATGATCCAGCGCATGCCGCCTGTGAGCCATCCCCAGACGCAGGCGCATGGTCACCTTTGCAGCACAAACCTGGTGACTTCCACCAAAAGGGTTGGTTGACCTCAAACATCGTGCCAAGTCGCCGTGTTCATGTGGGCTGCCGAGGCAACGCCTCCATGGGGTAAGAACGAAATGGTTATCATTGCCCTCGCCAACAGCCGTCAACCACTTTGGTTCCTGCCGTGGATCTTCAAACTTCAACGAAGAAGGTATGACCATCAGCATTCATGGCAATTCGATGCGGAAACTGCGAGTTGGGGCAGTGTGGGAGGTACCTAGGAGCCGGGACTCTAAGCGGCTTCCGATTGAAGGTCACCAACATACATGTTGCCATTAACTTCACGTAACAAGAAACAACAGCAGACAGACGTGACTTTAGTACGAAAGTTCCCAGAATCAAATAGCCATGCATTATGATGCGTGGTCAGTGTATTGACAGTTGTGTAACTATGTACAAGAAGTCGGGCCCAAGTCTCAGACAGCCCAACGGGCCTGCCGGACAGCGCCGTATCTAGAATGGATGTCGATGCAAAGGACTGAATGCGCTAGCAACAAGAACGAAAGTCGGTTCCTCCCATACCCTTTAGCCCTTTTGTCTCCGCGGTTGCCGCTCGGTTCGTTGCCCGCTTAGCAGGTGAAGAGGGCCGGGCCGGGGATGGTGTAGGAGGTGACGACGGGCCAGTAGATGTTGATGGTGACACCAGGGTCGGAGGACTGTAGGAGTTTCAACGTTAGTCCCATACTCAACTAATTTTTCTAATGATTATACCCAAGAGAGAAGTACTAACCTTGTAGGCACCGGGGAAGCTGACGGTGTTGGCGGGCGTCTTGGCGCCGGTGCCTCCGACGACGTTGATCTGGGCGCACTCCATGTAGAACTGCGCGCCGGGGTAGCTGCCGGCGCCGTGCAGGGCGATCATCTCGGCGCGGAGGAGGTACTGCCCGGGGGCGATGCACTCGGGGATCTTGATGGCGTGCTTGCCCTGGCCGTTGATGACCTTCTCGGTGCCCCAGACGCCGCCGGAGAAGCCGTCCTGCTGGATCTTGAACCAGCCGCCGCCGACGCCCGAGTCCGAGGTGGCGTCGCCGACCTTCTTGAGGTACGCGATCGTCGGGCCCTTGTGGGACGAGTCCATGACGTCCGCGGGGCCGGAGCCGCCGCTGTTGAGCATGTAGCGCCAGACGGCAGTCACGGTCTGGCCGGCCTGGACGGTGATGACCTGGGAGGTGGGCGAGGTCGGGTTCGGGGGCCCGTTGCAGGCGAGGGAGTTGGAGGTGACGTCCTCGATGGGGCCGTTGTACGAGGGCACGCGGACGCCGTTGCCGACTCCGTAGTTCGTGCCGCCGACCTCGAGGGAGGAGAAGATGGTGTGCGCGCTGGCGAGGCTGGTGCCGAGGACGGGGAGGAGGAACTTCATTGTTACTGGTCGGTTCGGGGTGGTCTGGGGAACAGAATAGATGAATAGAGAGAGGGAGAGACTGAGGATCTGTTTCAGACAGAA
The DNA here is from genome assembly GCA_014235955.1 of Colletotrichum sojae. Taxonomy (NCBI): domain Eukaryota; kingdom Fungi; phylum Ascomycota; class Sordariomycetes; order Glomerellales; family Glomerellaceae; genus Colletotrichum; species Colletotrichum sojae. The sequence goes on along the minus strand of WIGN01000122.1, from coordinate 11,318 downwards.
AGAGTGAATATGGACTCAGATGCGCTCTTGATTTAGAATTGATGAAGGTGGAATGATCAACTTACGGTCTGGCGAACAGCCGGTATATATAGATGAAAGATGCTCACCCACACTACATGCCGCAATCAAGACGGCGTATCGCGACTCTGGGAATAAAGATTACTCCCTTCATCCCCCTCGGAGCATCCTACCCGCGGGTGGCGACGTGTCTGGCCGTTCGGCGACTCCACGAGCCCAGGTGACCAGGAGAGCCAAGACCGCCACGACGGCGACACGATGGCCGTGATGGCGCCGTCGAGGGCTCCTTCGCTGGTAAGCTGCAATGTCTGGGCGAATGAGCCCGCGGACTGGACGGCTCATGGCCAACCCCAGGCAAGTCTGTGTTCGCGTGCCGTCCGCCGGGTGGATCTGCGGAGGATGATGGTCCGGTTAATATAGGCAGAGTTGTGTCGGGACCTTTACCGACGTTCCCGTCCGGGGGCGACCCAAGCCTCTGGGCTTTCATCTAATCGAGGTCCTTTAATTCGTGCCAATACCTTTCCTCGGCTTTTCCGTGGGAGGCTTAGTTGCCTAGTTTCAGGTTTCGGTTTGCCTCTCGATCGGACTGGTCGTTTGTTGATCACGAAGGCATGTTGATGAGCCGTGGACACCCACCGTTACAGATATTAATTTGCATGGTCGGTACCAAACTCAGCATTAATCTAAAACAGAGACTAATACGCGGATGCGCTGTGAGGCCTCGCGGGTGACCTGTCATGCAGCCCTCCGCAACAGCCGTGGATGCACAGTGACAGCAACGAAGACGTGGAAAGAAAGACATTTGTTGAACGGACAGAGAAGCTGGGGAACGCTAGATGATTCTAACAGAACGGTTCTCGACGGACATGGCAAAGTCTTCAATAATGTCGTTCGGCCACACCGGAACGGCGATCTTTTTGTCCTCCTCTTCCGGGACCCTGAGAAGCCGAGTCATCTCATCCTCCCCATCGCGGCAGAAGCGCGACAGCCCCCGCAGGACCGTCATGCACGGATGCGCCTGCGCCCACATCGTAAAGGATAGCAGGTCGAACGCGACTCAGATGGTCTGCCCCCGGTGCTCACGGATTGTCTGGTCGTGCTTGGGCCAGCTGTTGGAACCCTGGGGGAAGACCCCGTCCTTGTCTCCTCCCCACGGAATGTCTGCCATCTTCCTCCCGTCGTCCGATATCTTGGTCGTGGTCTCTGTCCATTCTATCCTAAGGAACGACGGGTAGGACGTTGTGGGCATGAATGTCTGTCGCCTCCTTGGGTGTGACCGACCGTCGGCGGGTTTGTCGATGCGGTGCCATTTGGGGATAAATATCTCGCTATTATCGGGCAGGTTTCAGCAAGCTTGAACATGACCGCTCATGATGATTCCCTCCACCCAATGAAATATGGAAAGATGGTGTTACGGGCGTGGGTGAAAGAGTAACGAGATCGGGAACTCACTGCACGACGTCCTCCCTGATGAAATCTAACGCCGCTTCGAGCACCTCAAACTGGTGCGGCTCGAACTTCAGCTCGACCAGCGGCATCACGGCCTTGGCGCCGACCGAGTAGGTGCGGTATTCTTTGAACCGACGCTGGTTATCCCATTTCAGGGCCCGCGGCTCAAAGTCACGAAGGAGGTCAAAGTAAACTGCAAAGAACCCGGCAGCCGATTCGCTTCTTTCCGCGTCGAGGACGGCTTGCAGAATCCGAAAGAATTTCCCTGGGCCCGAGACCCCGGGTATCGCCAGCATCGGCCACGGGAAGTCGAAGTAGTCGACCGTGTTATAAGTGAAGTACCCGTGGGCGTGGTGGTAGTCGCGCGCGCCGTCCCCTAAGGACGTTACCCACTCTCCACGAAGCCTTTCCAGCAGGAAGAAGAGCGTCTGACGCAACGCCTCCGCCTTGAGAACCTCCCGGCGAGGGACGTCCGAGTTTCGCGATCTCCAGCCGGTGCGGTGGTCGGGGAAGAACCTGGCCTGAAGCTCCTCATCGCGGACGAGCGGGAGCGCGACGGAGAGGTCGCTGTCCCGGGGGAATATGATCGTGCAGGATGACCTGATGGTGTTCCACATCGGCGCGATGGGGAGATCTGGGACGCTGAACAGGTCGTAGGATCTCGTCGACCGGCGAGGGACGTGGAAGCACACGTCGACGGCGGCCGAGACCAACCGGAACGCCTCCTCCGTCCCGTCGGACTCTTCCAACCGCCGCAGCACGCACAACCTAGACCCGAAGAAGTTCGAGGGGGACTCACCGGGGCGGCTCCCGTCGCACAGGGCGAACAGGTGGTTTCCGCTCTGCCCGTTGACGTCGTCGAAGATGGCATCGGCCGTGTGCAGGTGCAGCGTGCTCGTCTCGGCGGGGAACACGCACGCAAATACCTTGCCGTGCTGAGAGACCTGCGCTTTTGAGAGGTCGAGGTCGTAGAAGGACAGGATGTGGACGGACGACAGGTTGACCGCCCCGGTCGAGCTGTCTATCCACGCCCCCGAGTGCCAGCACCCTGCCTCCTCAGACGTCTTCCGGTTCCTTTCGGCGCAAGAATCCTCGTCAGTCTGGGCTTCCCAGTCGAAGCCCAGCTTGGCACAGGTGTAACCTGGGTCGAGTGGGATCCATCGCCTGGCGGTCGCCCGGTCTAGCGGGTGGTCTGGTCTCACAGGCATGTCCCCGCCACCGTAGTGGTGCTCCATGTACGCGTCGACAAAGTCATCCAGCTCGTACAGACTGTCGGGCGGTCGGTCGCTGAGACTGGGGATGGTAAGCGGCGCAGCTCCTCCGTCACCCGGAACAGCCGGCGCCCATGACGGCATGCCCACGGTCACGCTGAGCCCGGCCGCATTGGCGATAACGCGCATGTCCTGCTTGACGAGCAGACAGTATGAAAAGTAGCCCAGGAGTAGGTGCCGAAAGGATATGGAGTACGCAGGGGCCAGCGCATCGTGTTCGCCGGAGCGCACCAGGCCTAGCAGCCCGAAGATCCTGTCGCGGGGGTCCGACGCTCTCGATTGCCTGGTGAGGTCAACGGCAGACAGTAGGTCGTTGCCTCCCGCGCCGTCGATGAATCTCTGTGTGATGAATTGGAGCCAGGGTAGGGGATGGTTCGCCACGGGTATCGCGGTGAGCACGCGTGCCGTTCGGAAGTTGACTTCGCGATCGACGATGAACTCCACGTCTCCAATTCGCAGCGTGATGTTGCGCGACGTGATGAGCTCCTGGATGACCCAGAGTCTGCGGAAGTATTGTCTCTCCAACACCTCGGACAGAGTTAGAGAGTGAGATGGCTGAATATCTGTTGTAGATGATGGGAGACGAGGCTTGATCGCCAGAGACTCGAGGTCCTGAAGATAATGCCTCCTGGGGTATGGAGACGATGTTGACGTCGGGGGCGTCACATCCGGTCCCAGGTACACGACGACCCGAAAGGCCCTCTTGTAGATGAGGCCCATCTTTGCAACCTGTTCCTGTCTCTCTTGCATATATTTCTGGTTGATGCATATGGCATCAACCCAGACAGTCCGCATGCCCCTTCGAGGTCGAAGATACCTCAGCATCTCCCAGCAGTTGCGGGTTTGCCATAAGATATCCCAATATGCGCCGATATAGACAGGCTTGGAGGGAGCGCTGTCCCCATCCTCACCGCCCCAAGTGTAAGAGACCGTCTCGTACTCGGGGTGATGCTCGTCGGTGTATGTTTGCAAGGAGAGGTGAACGGGGCAGCCGACATCCCGCACAGGCGAAAGACACAATACGCGGAACTCGTTTCTCTGGAGACGAGACGGATAGACGGTTGGCTCCTCTGCGCACCGCAGCGGACTCGCATTTGTTCCAGGGACGCACGTGGTATTGGAAGGCGCTGACGGCGCGTCCAACGGTTTGCTTCCGTCGATGTAAGGAACACACCGGGCCACCATAGCCCCAGCTGGCCGGGAGGTTCGTCTGGAGGCAGTGAAGAGGTCGAGGACGGAGCAACCATCTGCTCCACAGCGAGACTCTTCAAGTCGGGAGTCTCGTTGCATGTCTTGCACAGCGGCTTGCCCTGTTTAACGACGATTAACGGGCGATGGCAAGACGGCTGGTGCCACCGGCTCATGCCTTTTTTGCCGACCCTGGGCCTCCGAGCGATTTGTGGAATAAGAAAGGAAAAGAAGGACATGCCGTGGCTTGAGTAGCAAACTGGCGCCAATAATGAAGTCAATATTCGCAGATCGCGGCGGTTCTGTGAAGTAAACGTGAACACGAGAGGACGAGCATTCTCGCGGCCAGCGCAAGAGGTTGGAAACGACAGGCTCGGCGTCTCGTCCGCCACCTTCGGAGCAAGTTACAAACGCAACCCGACGCAACGTAATGACGAATGACCAACCGCTGTTGGCAAGGAGTAGGACGTTGATCTGGTAATCGCCCACAGGCGCCCTGGACCACCCAAGGGCTAGCCGCTGACCCAGGTTTATGGCCAGCATCAAGGACGTCTGCAGATTCCGTGCCGCAGACGGGCGTCATCCAGATAGGATTTCACAGAGCAAGCCAATCAGACTTGCTGATGATCTATAACTCCTCTGTTGAACTGGACAACGCAGGGGATTACAAACGAAACTTGAAACAGGGAGAGAAAAAGAAAGAAACAAGAGACTGGATAACGATTGGGAATACTTATTTGACACCCTCAAATCTGAATCAATGACACCCCTCTGTAGATTGACTTTCCTGTACACCAAGGACGTAGGTGATTCCACCCACCAGCGAAAATCCATATCAGAGTGGAAATCCGAGACCAGCTGATCACGGAGGGCTCTATTACAACCCGAACTACTACTCTACAGCTCTTAATAGGTCACATAATCAACAATATTGCGTAGGGGAGAATAGACCAAGGGGAAGCTATCGCGACTTCGACAAATAAGGAGAGGAGGGAACGGCAAAAAGAGAAAGTAACAGCCTCCCTCGACTGATACACCGCAAAAGAATGACCAGCATGGGGGTCGAACCCACAATCTCCTGATGCTTCGATGAATCGTAGTCAGACGCCTTGCCATTGGGCCAACCGGCCAAACAATTAGGGGCACCTGAGGTACCCGTCTGTGCTGCTCGTGGTGGACGGGTAGGAAGGCCATATTCCATGCGGTGCTCACGCGCCGGCGTTGTTTTGCGCGTCTCGGGATCAGACCGGTTCGTGCGCTGGGCGGATGCAGCCAGCCACGCGAGATTGGAGAGCAAAAACATTTCTTCTCTTTTCTGCGTGTCCTTGGTGGGGGTTGCTGGGTGTCCCGGTCCTCTTTCGGCCCGATAGCCGCCCCTTCCGATATCGGGGGCCGTTTTGTGGGCCTTGAATAGCCGAGTCCTGTGTCTGTCCTCGGCTCCCACACGACGCCAGTCCGAGTCACGATGTAGCAGTTCATGGAAGCCTCCGTCTCCTGACTCCTGATGGCCTTGGCGAATGAACGGGAAGATTTAATGCTTTTCAAGAATGACGATCTATTCGTGTCATTGTGAAGCCGACGTCTAAAAACGACTCCAACAGGGGCGGCCTCTCGAGTCATAACTTATACTCCTTCTCTAGGTCCGGAGCTACGGGACTTTGAAGTTGTCCCTCTCTAGTTCTTTGCCTCGCGGTCGATGAGGTCCTCCCTTTTGGGACCGGTGCCGATCCAGCGGACCTTGACGCCCACAAACTCCTCAATGAACTCAATGTACGCGCGTGCGTTCTTGGGCAGGTCGGAGTACGTCTTGGCGCCCGTCGTGGGCGTGTTCCAGCCCTCGAGCTCCTCGTAGACGATCTCAGCCTCCTCAAGGACCTTCAGGTCAGCCGGGAACGACGGAATCACGTCGTCAGTGCCCTTGTACTTGTACGCGACGGCCACCTTGATGGTGGGGAAGGTGTCGAGGATGTCGAGCTTGGTCAGGTTGATGGCTGTGTAATGGTTCAGCTGGGCCGAGTACTTGACGACAACGAGGTCGAGCCAGCCGCAGCGGCGGGAGCGGCCGGTCGAGACGCCCACCTCATGGCCGACCTTCTGCAGCTTCTCGCCCACCTCGTTAAGCTGCTCGGTGGGGAACGCGCCGCCACCGACGCGCGTCGTGTAGGCCTTGACGACGCCCACGATGTGGTTGATCTGTCTCGGGTTGATGCCGAGACCGGTGAAGATACCGCCCAAGGTGGTGTTTGATGATGTCACGAAGGGGTAGGTTCCAAAGTCTGTCACTTGTTAGTGTCTCGAAGGATTGGCGCAGAGGTGGCTGTGCAACATACTAACGTCCAGCATGACGGCCTGGGCACCCTCAATCAGGATCTTGTTGTTGGCCTTCTGCGCCTCGTCCATATAGGGAACGGCGTCAACGATGTAATCCTGCGCAACAACACGTCAGAAGGTGGTACAACGGGCACCGCCAGGAGCGCGAGAAACATACGCGGAGCTCCTCCCTGTACTTCACGAAGCGGGACACCTCCTCCTCAATATCGTAAACAAGAAGGTCACCAAAACGCTTCTTGAAGCCGCTGGCAAGCTGGCGCAGCTTGCGCTCAAAGACCTCCTCGTCAAGCATCTCACGGATCGTGATGCCATTGCGGGCGGCCATGGTGCTGTAGGTCGGGCCGATGCCGCGCTTGGTGGTGCCGATACTCTTGCCACCGAGCTCCTGCTCCTCGAGACCATCAACCTGGATGTGGCAGTCGGTGATGATGTGGCATCGGTCCGAGATGTGGAGCCGCTCGGACAACGGCGCCAGGCCCTTCGCCTCCAGATCGGCCTTTTCCTTGAAAAAGGTCGGGACGTGGACGACGGTGCCAGAGCCGATGAGGCCTCGGCAGTTGGGGTGGAGGAGGCCGGAGGGGAGGAGGTCTGCCGGGGGAGAACCAGGTCAGCAAGAGGAGAGCAATGAGGAATGGTGTGACACGATCGTCAGCCCGGGATGGGATCAGACTCACGGAAGTCGTAGCTGACACCATTGGCGACGACAGTATGGCCGGCTGGTAGAGGTTTGCGTTAGAACAAAAACCTCGGCGCGCTGGGTGTTAGCGAGGAGCTGGAGAGACTCCTACCATTGTGTCCGCCCTAGGGCCATCAGCATGCCATTGATTATCCAGAAGGTACCGCAGTTCCAACCTGTGCTCTGGCGCAAATCTGCGCTTCACGTCCGAGGCTGCGTGGTGGATTAGAGTCGAGAGCCATTGGGCGTTCGCGAGAGAGATCTTACACGTCGACCATCTTTCCCTTACCCTCGTCGCTGCGGAAGGCACGTGTTAGTTCTGGAGACGAAGACACGAAGGCGCAACAAGGGCGGCCACGCGTGATCTTCCGGTGCCGTGCCGGTATACCGGAGATCCCGGTGGTCGCGCCCCGCTGGCCGGGCCGGTGGTGATGTGGTATAGCATTGGAAGGTAGAGCAAAGCAGGTCAAAGCATAGAATGCTCTGGCCGTGATGGTGTCGGCGCGAGAAAAGACGAAGACGAGGGAAAGGGAAAAAGGGCCGCAGGTCGACAGCTTACCCCCACTGGGCGCCGAGCACGATGTCAATCGAAGCCATGGCGTCGGGTGACGAAAAAGCAAGAAGGAGAGAGGGGAATCCGGTAAAGCAAGCAACAATTGTCAAGTATAGGTTGCTGCGATCGCAACGTCGGTCTGCGATAGTCTCGAAAAACAATCAGAAAGGAGAAGACGCGGGGTTTAAAAATGCCATGGAGGGGCAGGTTAAGGTAGTGTTTTCCTTTGGCGGGGTTCAGGTCCAGCACGCTCCACCCACCAACCTGCAGAAAGAGTCATCCATAGGTCGCACTGCAGCTTCCTTCCTTCCGCTGCTTGCGACCGAGGCCGATTGCGCTGTCGGAAGGGGCCGGTACGTACCGCGGCAATTACGTACCAATCGCCGGCCAGACGGGACGGAACCGCCCGGAGTGGAAGAAAGAGGCAGCACCGGAGGACCTAGTCACGTGGTTATGTGATGGAAGGAAGCTCAACCAGCCACAGAAGGTGAGAAAGTCATGTGACGCAGCCACAGATGTACCTAGGTATCTCTCCAGCCATCATGGATGCTGTCAAAACTCCCGCATCCTCCTGCCCTTCCTTCCGCTCGCCCTTGCCTGCCGGCGCTGCGATATTCAGTCAGACCACCAACAGCAAGCCAGTACAACGATTTTACAAACGAACGAGAGTTGTCGTCAAGCACAATTTCAAACTTTCTAATCAACATGCGCCCGTGCTCGAGGAGGACGGTCTTGGATGACCCGGTCGGACACACAGCAGGTTCGTCGCTCCCCTCGACCAAGCTCCAGACCTGCCTGAGTAGCTACCAATAAATGCCTCTGTCAAAGTGCTAGCTGTCACAGCAATCGAGAACCTGAACGGTAAAGCAAGTTCTCAGCTCATGCCGAACGCCGAGTGGCATCTCCACTACCTTAACCAGCTACCCATGCAACCATGTCAGGCACCGAGCACGCCGACCACCATCCTCATTCGGCCCTTGTCCCGCCCGACATTCAATACTCGGCGAATTAGCCACCAACGACTACGGATAGCCCCGGAGAAAGCGGTGTCCAGGTCCTGAAGAGTCCAACATGTGTGTGTTGCCAACTTCCCTCGGCGGTCTTGGCCCCTACCAGGAAGATCTGGGCGCTTGACAACACGAAATGTCACATCAGATGCGCTGTCAATCCTCCTCACGCGCCTTACAGGCGTCCTTGCTTGGCCAACCTCTAGATGCTTGGCAACATGTCCTACCAACAGAACCGACCTTCAGCAAGAATGAAGTGGAAGAAAGCTCAGTCGTTCGGATGTGTTGCCGAACAGGGGAACCCCAGAAACAACCAAGGCGCGGGAGCAAGCTGAAAATTGACTCTGCTCCCAAACGGCCTCCTTCCCCGCTGGTCGCCTGGGCGCCGTCCAATCTTATCTGATCCCATCAGATAAACTTCCTCCACACCCTCAGGCCACAATCAATCTAATCACCTCACGCGCCCAATCACAACCATCACCACCAACATTGAGGAGATTTTTCCCTCCCCACAGCGCCGTCAAAAGACCCTGGCAAGCAGACGCAGAGGGCGCCAAAGGTCTCTAACCGAGCCTCCAGATCTGGCATGGCGCACAGCTTGCTGCGCTGCACCCCTACACACCAATCCACCCCTTGCCCGACTGGCCGGACCATCTTGCCATCCTGGGCTTCAGATGCACTAAGGAACCACCCAACACGAGCTTGTTGCTCTTTTCGCCGTCCTCCAGTCCAGTGAAGGAGGGTCTGGCTTGCCCCGAGGATGGACGCCACATGCAAGAGCTTGACTCTGTCAGTCTCCAGGTCATCCACCAGACGTCGACCAGGGCCCCTTCTCGGGCATGTCGGATCTCGAAGATGTTCGGGGGCCGCATGAAGGGACAGTCTACATATATTGGCCACCCATATCCTCGGAGCTGCTGCCACGGGAGACCTTCTTTTCTGCATCCCTCTCACACTTCGCCTCGTGTTAGCCGTCAAAAAATTACGAAAGCTTCGTGCCCACCCGACAACAATCCTCGGCAAAGCCAACGTCCAGACGCCCTAAACACGTCAAAATGAAGTCCGCCTACGTCCTCCTTGCTGCCGCCGGCCTTGCCGCTGCCCAGAAGAAGTTCACCGACGTCATCCCCGAGTGCTCCGTCGAGTGTCTCACAAAGGCCGTCAAGGACGGTACCACCTGCAGCAGCATCGACGACTCCCAGTGTATCTGCGAGGCCACCAACTACCGCAACATCTACACCGTTGGTGTTTCCTGCGTCCTCGCCGCTTGCAGCCCTGACGTTGCCACCGGTAAGACGACCTCTGAACTCCTTGGCCTCTCGTCATCGACGTGACATCCGCTAACCTATCCCCTAGGCCAGCTCCTCCCCGCCGCCGCCGCGTTCTGCCGCGAGGTCACCGGTGGCGCCACCGCCCCTCCCGCCTCCGTCGCCTCTTCATCCACCTCCGCTGCCGTCTCCTCGCTCATCTCCTCCGCTGCCGCTTCGGCGTCGGCGTCCGCCACCGCTGCTACTTCCGGCTTTGGCTCCGCCTCGGTCACTGGCACCCCCACCGCTGCCGCCTCCGGCACTGGCGCTCCTGCCACCGAGACCACCGCCCAGCCCGGTGGCGCTACCACCATGGGCTCCATGGGCGCCGCTGGCATGCTTGCCCTCGGTGCTCTCGCCATCTTCTAAACGAGTTTAGAAGGAACCTTGTACAAAATAATACGATGATGATGCAGATATGGAAAAGGATACCTGTGTATATGAGCGATTGTAAGGGCAGACAATAATTCAAGCCATCGAGACCATACTTTCTTTCGACGGTGATTTTTCGGTCGTGAAGTAAACAAGTCGAATCGCTTTAAATTGACTCAACTCGAGTCGAATGTTCCCGTCCTCGCTGAGATTGCTTCTTGGTGGCTAAAGCTGGCAGCAATGGATATAGCATAACCATAAATTTCTGTTGGTTTATTGGTCGCCTGCACCCTGCCACGTGGCAACGTAGTAATCACGAAGATCCTATTGTCTGTGTGGTTGTGGGTGCGATGATGATGTATTAACGAAAGTAGTGGCTGTAAGAGCCGATTTCAAGATGTTGGCCGAGTGCCAACACCGACGAATCCTCGCGACCCTATTGGTCCAAAAGGTGGGTCGCGAAGCAATCGATTCGCCGGCTCCCGAGGCCCCCGGTTGGAAGCATTGTTCCAACAATTTCACATAATTGGGGCGTACCAAACTAGTCATTAGATAATAACGGACCTCTGGATTGATAAATATGCATAGCTACCTTATCTGACAGGCGCCTGACCCGCAGCCGGAAGAGCTAGTGGCTTCCAACCGTGCAGACCGGACGCCACCCGGACCCGGGCCGACTGGAGTGGGTCCATCGGCCGCCCCATACCTAACTATGGCGGAAGGAAGGACGGCGCCCCCAGGTACACCTGCACGATGATGAATGTTATTTGAACGACGAGGCTTTTGGATCGTTCACCTGTAAGGAGAGCTTATTGGTGTTGTGCGCTACTCGACAACTACGACCCCATGGTGGCAGAAGGCATGAATAATGGAGAAATTATGGTATTTGACATTATCTAGATTCTACGCGTCCAACCCCTACGCCAACACTCGGTAGACTTGGTACTCGTCGCCGACGGCGACGGGCAGGAAGTTAAACGTGGCGTACGAGTCGATGCCCTCGGGCTCGAGCGTGACGAACGCATGGGCAGCGTTCTTCTGCCTCGTGCTCACCCAGAACCCACCCGCAGGGATGCGCACCTCCTTCCTCACGGGGCTCGTCTCAACCGTCGTGCGCGTGATGCCCTCGTACTTGCTCGCGGAAAC